>JAOXJP010234670.1:0-10126 GCA_025762735.1 Platanus orientalis
CTCTCTCTCTCTCTAGTACATTCATGAGTGATCACATAAGATTAAATAATGCAATTTATGCTAGTTTATTGTAGCTTGGGAATTATTTCATTCCATGGGGAATATGAAGGGAAGACATGGTGTGTTTGTTCTAAAAATTGATTTGACTAAAGCATATCATAGGGTGGAATGAAAATTCCTTTGCTTGGTGCTCAAAGGTTTTGGCTTCAATCAAAATATCATTGATTTAATTATGACTAGAGTCACCATCGCTTCCTACTAAATCATTATCAATGGAATTCTTCCCACCATCAAGAGGAATTTGATAGGGATGTCCATTATCTTGTTACTTGTTTATTCTATATTCCAAATAAAAAATTCAAAAAAAGATCTACAAAATATAGAGAAGCAATCATTTCAAGGTATTAGAATAAGTAGGTATGCTCCTTCCTATAACCACCTTATGTTTACTAGTGATTTGTTTTTATTTAGCAAAGCAACAAGGAGTCTATCGTAAAAATCAAGGAGGCTCTGGAGATCTATGCTAGTTGGTCAGGTCAAGAAATGAATTATGAAAAGTCATCAATTTATTTCAATGGAAATATTCATCCAATAAAATATAGAGAACTTATGAAGATGTTGAGAGTCCAGTTAATGAGAGAAAAAAAATGATAAATATTTAGGCTCATTTGTACTGTTGGACCAATCAAAGCAAGATTCTTACAAGTTTTTATTGTAGAAATCCAATGCAAAATTAAAAAGAATGGAAGGTGAAAGTGCTATCTCACTCAAACAGTACATTGCTCATCAAATCTGTGCTTGCATATTTCTTGTCAACAAGCCTAATCCCTAAGAATATATGCAAAAAGTTTGATGCTTTATGAAGAAATTCCTGGTGGGGGTATCCTTAAGGTGAGAGACACTAGTTTTTTAGAGTCGAATATTTTTCAAAAAAGTACAACAAATGGAGGGCTAGGAATAAGAGAGACGGAGGCTGTAAACAAATCCCTTGTAGCAAAGCTAATATGGTGATTTACCCAAAACCCTTCGATAATATGGGGTCGTTTTCTTGAAGCTCAACACCTTCAGCGCCAGAATTTTTGGAGTGGAAAAAGTCCAAAGTCAGTATCAATGACTTGGGTCTGTATTATAAAGTGCAGGGACTTGGTAAAGAATGGTGCATGTTGTTGGCTAATTGGTAGCGACAGAAATATAAACATCTAGCAGGATCCCTGGATCCCATCTATTCAAGACGTTATGGTGGATGAAAATTACAACAGAGCCCCAGTCCAAAGGGTAAGTGAATTGATAGACCTTATTCAACACGTATGGTAAAAAGATATCATTACAAAAAAAAATTCACTCCTCAATTGTTTCAGCAATTTTGAGGATCCATGTTAAAAGTTGCACGCAATATCAAGAAGAAGATGATATATTGATTTGGACAAAATCTCCTTCAGGGAAGTTAACATTAAAATCTGTTTGTAAATCGATAAAAACTCAAAAAGGATCTTCCTCTTGTTCATCTACAAAAATTTCATCTATGGATGGTAAAAACCCCCTAGAGTTCTTATGTTTATCTGCAGATGCCTTAATTATGTCACCAGTTCAAAGCATATTGTCTAAATTTAATGCTAACATGGAGCCCTTTGTCCAATTTGTGGTATTAATCTAGTGACCATTGATTACATTTTTTTAAATGTGAGCTCGCCCAAGCTGTATGGTTTGGATCTTCCTTGGGATTATGCGTTAGAAGAGAAGAAAAATGGCTTCAATTTCTGCCTAACCAGCCGTATTTAGACAACGTGCTTCGATTCTATGGTCCACATGGAAAGCCCAAAACAAACTAGTGTTTGAAAATAAGCCTATCTTAGCAATCCATCATATCCAGTGATTAATCTAATAGCTGAATATGATAGAGATTATCTCAAAGACTCGAGCAATTATACTTAAGATTCTAGTCAAATGCAACAAAACCACTCTCCAAATCATCGGATGCCACCAAATATTGGATCCGTAAAGATAAATGTTGATGGGGTGGCCGGCAATTATAATGCTTCTGGGGCTCTAATTAGAGACCATGTGGGTACCTTTCTAATAGGCGAATCAAAGAATCTTCAAGTTTGTTCAGCTGAAGAGTGGAAGCTTGGGCGTTTTATCTAGGCCTCAAGTTGGCTAAAGAGTATGATGCTTGATCCATTTTGCAGGAAGGGAACAATCAGTATCTATTGTGAAGTTACTTCAAGATACAACCGGGACTCCCCATGGAAAATCACAAATTTATTCGAGATTGCAGGGTCATAAACTCATTATGCAAGCACTTGACAATATTCATGTTCTGAAAGCCTGCAACAAGGTTGCTAATTCTATGGCAACTATTACGGCAAGGGAGCATCTCTCTTCTGTTCTGTTTTTTGGAGGGGGGTGGTATTAGCATCTCTTGACTTTGGAATTGTAATAATCTTCCTGAGGAATTATCCGCCATTGCATCAATGGACTCGTGTAATCATGAGATTTCTAAAGTTGAAAGAAATCAAGCTTAGGCTCCTTACCAAAAACTAAAAAAAATATCATGAGTTTGATATATAAAAAAAAAAGTCTATCAAATATGATTAAAAAAAAATTGAGTTTTTGTGTCAGTTTGATCACATTTAAAATAATAATAATAAGAAGGAAAAGATAAAATAAGATTTGGAATCTCTTTATTTTCTTCACTTTGCATCTAGTTTAAAGTGCATGCCGTTGTAACTCAGTAGGGTTCTATAGTACATTCGTAATTTCTAATGCCATTCTCCCACACCCTTTAGTTTTCATTTCATTCACTAAGCCATGTTTGGTTGCCACATGTAATGAAAACATTTCATTTTATATTCCTAGGTCATTTGAAGCCATAAGGTGATGATTCTAAATTGATCTCATTGAGATTCATACTGATTTGTTATTTAAAAATGAGTGGATCGAAGAACAACAGTGCGTGCATGCACCAAAAATAACAAGTCATCCGATAATGCCTTAATTTCAGTTTGAAGCTCCACTTAAATTTCCTTAAGACGGTTGGAATAAATCTGAAAAAATGGGATTTAAAAAATATGGTAAGGGATCATATTGTTCAAAGATATTTTTCTTCGAGTAAATCTCTCATGAGGCCCATCCAACATTGAGTACAAATTCTTCCATCACAATACAAATGGCATGTTGTGAGAGCAATCTCTTCCGATGTTGAGGGGATGACATGAGACATAGAGAGTATGACAATTTATAATAAGATTAAGGGGATTAGACCCATAACCTCTCCTCTTTTTCTTATGCAGATGTACAACCACTCGAAGAGCCCCATTGGCGGAATATCTTCTTTAAAAACCTGGCAAATATTTGATTTATATTTCACTTGATGAAACTAAGACGTACGGATCCTCCTCTGTTGGAAAGTATTAACAATTCATGGGTTTTAACGGCTGGGGAAGTCGAAAACAGCTATTCTTGCAGATCGTACTTTGCACTTTAGAATGTTCTGAAAGTTGAGGCCATTCAAAGACTTAATCTTCTCGCACCTGCTAGATGGACATTTTCCCTAAGAGTATTTCCCATCTGTGATGGATCCATGTATGCAAACACATTCAAACCAACACAACCCAAAACATCAACTAGAGGGTCATAAGACCTGATCCTTTATGATCAAACCGACAAGGGATGACATTCAAACGCGACAAACGATCCACCTCAAAAACGATACACTTTTATTTGCATGGCTTGAAATAATAGGGCACATCCAGACCATCCGTCAGTTTAACCCTTCCCTTGGTAAGAGGTCAACTAGAAAGCTGAATCCCAAGGCCCTTCCAAGGAAAAACCAAAGCCTGCTACATCCAAACAGGCTACCCAGCCTTAGTCAAGTAATCAAAACCACCCACACCCAGTCCACTTGAACATGATGGTTTTTCTCCCCTCAACATCTAACTATAATACCTGTACATTGGATGCCTGGGCCCCGGCCACAGGATTCAAACCATTGGTCTTTACTGGTACCACAGATAATGGGTTCATCATGGATCACATTGAAAGCTACCATGGATGGGTAGGTTAATCTCAACCTTGGTTCGACACAATAACATCTAGCAAATAAAGGTGAAGCGAGCTCCGATTTTGCCTATACAAGTATAGTAGTAGTTTGCTTGACTTGTGATGGATGCAACTTGAAAGGTTAAACAAGCAAAAACATGGTAGCCAAGCGACAACATGGTTTGAGATCTCTCCCATTTCAATCCACAAACATTAAATTTAAACTGAGTTTGGAACTACAAAAATTCGTTTCAACATTCAAGAGAAAAATAGGAAAGCAAGAACTCATATCCTCAACCTAATGACCGGTGCCAAAAAAAGTAAAATAGAGAGTAAATTGTGAAACTCTGCAATAATACCTGAGAGTTGTTGTCATCATAAAGATTAAGCAGTGGAAGCTGCTTGAGCTGCGAGCCTCTTCCTGGCCTCTTCAATGATGGACAACTTTATACCCTTGCCCTTGGGAAGGGAGACCCATGGCTTTGTCCCCTTGCCAATGGTGTAGACATTACCCAAACGAGTGGCAAACTCATGGCCAGTTGCATCCTGGACGTGGATGGTCTCAAAGCTCCCCTTGTGCTTCTCTCTGTTCTTGATGACTCCGACACGACCCCTGTTCCTTCCCCCAGTCACCATGACAACATTTCCAACATCAAACTTAATGAAGTCAATGATCTTGTTGCTCTCGAGGTCAAGCTTGATGGTGTCATTGGCCTTAATGAGCGGGTCTGGGTAGCGGATTGTCCGACCATCATAGGTGTTGATGTATGGAATGCCTTTCTGCCCAAATTGCACAGACCGGACCTTGCACAGCTTAAACTGCCAGAGGGGAAAATTTGCAATGATTAAGATAAACTATGATCCCCCCATTTACAATTCAAACATAACAAATAAATAAATCTTTTGCAGCCAAAAGGATGACCTACAATATGTTGTATATAGTTCACATGCCATAACTGTGTATAAAAAGAATGTCAGGCTCATGTTTCGCAAACAACGTCAGAAGCCACCAATCATCGACTCCCATATAAAAGATTACCCGGCTAACCTCAAATGAATGAGATAACCGCAGTCATCCAATTGATAGAATTTTTTTCCAAACCATTCACCATTTTTTCTTTTTCACTGTCCATAAGAACGCAAAGGATTGGATGTTTGTGATCAACCTGTTACAGTAGTTTGACCACACAAATCTCTCGGTGGAATCTGTTGATTGGTAGTTCATACATTTTGATTGGTGGGTGCCAAGCCACTACATGTTTTTTAATTGTGATCATGGATAGTCACGATACACTCATAATTTCCAGACACAACATTTACTCATTAAAATGAAAAAGAATACTATTTTCTTCAGTAAGTAAAAATTGATCAGCAGACATTAAGTAAAAGGTGCAGACTGACCTTGGCCTCTTCATCCTTAATTGAGTGGAGACGGAAGCGACCCTTGGTGTCATAAAGAAGACGGAAGTTCTCATTTGTTTTAGGAATTGATACAACATCTGGCAGTGTCCGGCCCAAGGTAAGAGCAGCAATATCAAGTTTTTAACCAAGCATATCAATAAGAAAAACAAAATTATAGTACTACTTGCATTGGCAGGAGGCTGGGAAAAGAAGTCCCAATTAACTATACCATACAAGGTACAGATCAGGGCAACCAAATATTCGGGCCCCATAAGGAAATTTTCTTGGTCAACACTAACCCAGCCATATGAGCATAACCATCTGACCCGTAAACTTTTTTTTTTTTAGTTTTTTTTTTTTCTATCAGCTGCCATATAGAAAGAAATTGCATAAACAATGTGATTGAATATGGTTACTATCATCACATTAGATAAATTCTAGATTCTCCTTGACAAGCAAGCAGCTTGCCACCATCCATTTTTGTGTAAGCACTTCACTGGAATAAGTTGACAAGCAAAGAAAAGCAAGAACAAAACAAATACAAGAGCAGGTGAAAATGCATACCCATGAAGCCAGCAGGGTACGTCTTATCAGTCCTAACCTTCCCATCAACAAGAACATGTCGTTGCATCAATATGGCAATGACCTCACGGTAAGTGAGAGCATACTTCAACCTGTTTCGTAGGATTAGGATCAACGGCAGACATTCCCTGGATTTGTGAGGCCCAGATGATGGCTTGGGAGCCTGCAAAAGAAAATGCCTCAGATGACAAATTAAGTACAAGGATATCAAACCATAGGATCAGACCATGGAGACAAGAACCACATGAGAAGATTTCTATACTTACAAATGCACCCCCAAGTTTGTCTAGCATCCACTGCTTCGGAGCATTGAGCCTCTTCAAATGTTTCTTCAACCCTCGAGCCTGAAGTCCGTCAAAATAGCAAATTTTCAGTAAACCAAAGTATAGTTGAGAATGCCGCAGTTGGGATATCACATCCAACAGTTACATTCCAGTTAATGAAGAAATGGTAATTAGGAATAAAATTATATAAACATAAATATCCAAAACAATGAAAAATATCATGGGATCCAATCGTTCTTCAATTAGCTCAATTTAAAGGAACACAAGTATGGATATACTTGTTGCCTGGACTCCCCACTTGCAAATTGGATGTGTATCCTATTTGCATCAACTAACGATTAACCTTCCTTACTTTGTGAGAATACCAATAATGTTAATCCTTCACAATTGTCATCTAAATTTTATATCCATCTCTTCTACAATGTAGAGAATCCAGAAACAAAAAATATCTACAGCTATTACTAGAGGAGTGATAAAGTGATAAATTCCATTTAGAGTATGTCATATTTTTTATAAGTACCACATGTTACTGAGAGAGTAGCAAAAATGATTATACATGCAATAAATTGGTATATAATTCAAACATGAACTGCATGACAGCACATGGATCTGCAAAAATATAGAATATTAAGCTTGTTACACATTGCCAACAGAAAAAATACATAACAATAACAAGTAATTTCTCCCAGCAGAAAAATATTATTTATTCAAGACAGTATTCACTATAGACATATGCGTTGACCTCCAAATATCAACAATCCATTGCTACCCACCTTCAATTCCCAAACTTCTAATGATAAATTTTCACCTTTCTTTCATTCCAAATAGAGATTAAACTTTAATTTTCTACAGCTGATCAACTGGGAAATAATTCCTTGCTTAAAAAGTAGATTTTCTGGGGAAAGAAATTGATATTCTCCACAAGTTTATAAAATGTAACCCCATTAATACAAAACCCCAAGATTTTTATTTCTTTCATGGTGAATAACTAGAGTTTTATTAGATGGAGAAAAGGGAAATGAAGAAGTGAACAGGGTGAACAAATTCACCCATTAAAAAAAAAAACACTATTTAATTAATCCATTGAATTTACCCAATATAAACCATGTCCTTTCCCCACCCCAAACTTGGCTAACTCATCTGATATGGAGTTTCCCTTTCTATAAGTCCACTAGAACTATATTTTAAGAGAAAAAGTTAAAGATCAGGTTTCCATTACAAGATGGGCTATTAACTTACTTTTAATAAACTTTCTTACAGGAAACGCTTTTCCACTGTTAGTATAATAACTTTAAATACAAATCATGTTCACTTGCTACTGTACTCAAACAACTGCAGCTGGACACATGGGCATCTAATAGTCAATAAGTACAAACTCATGCATTTTATCTACAAACGCCATCATTTTTTTGGGGGGTAACTACAAACGCCAGCAGTTGTTCTCTCCTTTATTGAAACTTCTAAAATTTGAACAACAAAATTTCTACATAAATTACAACTTTTCAGATTATTTCAGCTTATAAAAAAATGCCAAATGAAAACTCAATTCAATACCAGAAACTCGGTGACTGTTGCTACAAATCATGTTATTAAAACAAATTACTATGTACAACATGAGATTGGAACTGCAAAATGGAAATCTAATATATTAAAACACTTGAATCATTAAGATCTCGTATTTATGTCTAGACCTGTAATCGCCATCTACCCAAAAAATACAAATCGCTGACCTTAAAATCCTTGCAGCCGTAAAACAAAACCCTAACATACAACTGTGCAATGCCGAATTCACAATATACTAATAGAAGATAAGGAAGATAATCTTCATTAATAAACATTCAACAATGAATAAGTGGAAAATACTTTTTTTTAACGCACAATAATCAAATGATAAAACAAACCATAAATCTGAAACGAAGCATTTAAGATAAAAAAAACGTGTTGAACAAGATCTCGTAAGGTAACTAATAATATAAGTGTAGAAGCCGATGACTTCTTCTACTGAAGTTTAACCTAGAAATCAGATCAAGCAATTCGCAGATATGAACCTTTGGGGAAAACATGAAAAATCAAAATGAGAAGGAATCGAACCATGTTTGCGCTCTTCGCCTGGAAATCTGCCGGCTCCGCGCTTCGACCCTCGACGAACTACGCCTCCGCTGCTTCTTCAGCCTATGAAGAGCAAGAGACTGAGAATCCAAAAACCCTAACATTTGTTTCCCTATTATATGACCTAGATAAAACTTAATTACGAAAGTACCCTTTTATTGCTAGTGACTGGTTTTATTTTACCCAATAATGTTTTTTGAGACCCGACTAACCTAAATAGTAAGGAAACAAATGTAATGATAATTTAAGAAATAAATATTCTGTGTCCAGGATTGGTGTCCAAGGACGTCACATGTGAATGATTGATTGTCTGTGTTGACACAGGCCTATGTAAGCCTGCCATTGATTGACACATGATGTGTTTTTGAACTTGGTCTCATTTTTTTTTACAACTGAACTTTTTTTAAACCCAAACACAATGTGTCAGCTTATAATTCACCATAAACACTGCAGAGACTCTGTTATCACAGAACATTTTCTTCCAATAGAATTGGTTGGAGTTTGATGAAATTTCAAATTCCCAGCCATTTTATTCCATACGACATCCCCTGGTGTCCTGGACAACAAAGCCCGCACAGGACACATTGCTCCCTAATTTTTATCCTATTTGGCACAGATAATTTTTATCAAAGAGTACCTACTACATACATAGTACCTCGACGCAACTTCTCCTAAAGCGGATTTCCTATGACGCCAAAACTTGTGGCAACCCTAAAACGCTTGGCATGCAACAACTCATAGTATGTAGTAGAAAAGAAAAAAAAATTGTGCCAATGAAGAAAAAAAAAGCAATCTGGGTATTTTTTTGCTTTTTTCAGCTATGTGTCACCGCATGCCTGGCACTTTAGGGTCACAGGAAGTTTTGCAATGTAGGAAATCCGTTTTAGGCTTCTCCGACTTAGGACTGCAGTTACTAGAACCAGCCACAGCAAATACATGCAGCAGGATGAGAGAATATGTTTTACATAAAATGGAATCTCTAAGTGGGCCACCTTCCCTCTAGGTTTCTATTGTGGTTAAGGGTGTGCATGGGTCCAAGTTAGCCCGCCTGAAATTTGGCCAGGAAAAGCCCAACCCAAGCTGGGCCAAACAAAAGCTCCACATAAGCTTAATCTTCTTTACAAAGCTTATCTTTCATATACTTACGGGTGAGCATGGTCTTGGCCTTTGGCCTGGAAAAAAAATAGCCCAAACTAGGCCCAATAAGGACCCAAGCCCAAATTGAAGGCCCAAACATTTTTTAGGGCTGGGCTCAGGTTTACCTTAGTCTAGCCTAAGGCCTGAACTTTTTTTATACATATTTATGAAATTAACAAACTTAAATCTATAGCTTAGTTGGTAAAGTTTTTAACTTAGAATAGGTCTTAAGTTCAATACTTATTAAACCCTAAAGGTAAGTTTTTTTCTCTATAAGAAACTATGGGTCAACCTAAGGCCTGACAAAGTAACTAGGGTCGAGCTTGAACCTAGGTATTTAAAATTTGTTGGGCCTATGCTAGGCTTAGGCCCATAAATGAATTAGTGAGTTTGGGCTCGGGCCTACCATAGCCTGGTTCGAGCTTGACCCATGTTCACCCCTACATGTACTTATATCATATCCAATCTAATTGGAGAAATATCATGACATTACTATCACGACCCAAATCTGGGCCAAGTCACATTGAAACTCTCTGATCTTGAACCGAATTTGGACCATAGCATATATACACACA
>JAOXJP010234671.1:0-10125 GCA_025762735.1 Platanus orientalis
TAGCCTAATAACTAAAACCCTTAAAAATATATCAACTATTTACTTCATATTTGTTCCATCTTGATCCATGGTGGCACTCATAGGTATTACTACAACTATGCCACTGTAGTGGAAGTTCACATCCATCACATAGGAGAAGAGATGGTGTTTTGCTCAATCTGACATCGTTGTTAGGCTATATGGCATCGAAGATTTTTGAGAGGATAGACATGAGTTAGGGAAGAATGCACTGGCGACGATGACAACATATCTGGAATTGCCTTTTTTTTTTTTCCGGATATCCGAAATTTGGTCCAAAATCCAAAATTTTTAAACGGTTAGGATACGGTATATTTTTATAATATCCATTAGAATAGGATATGGAAGAGGATATGTTCATATCTGGTCTGTTTGCAGCCCTACTTTTTATGTTGATTGGCTTTAGGTCATTACTTAGTTCTAAGTTATTTATTTGGATTAGGTGAAGATCACTTGTAATTTAACATGACATATTTGGAGTGGGTGGTGTAGTCAAAGCATCACCCAGGTAATGCCTTAGTAACAGCATCGCCTGGCCAGGAGTCCCAGCATCAGCAATAGGATCTAAGCATGCATGCACCCCTTATAAAACAATGGCCAAACTCCTGTTTGTTGGAATTTAAGCTAGACCCATTAACTTCCTCCTTAGAAGATTAAAAGTCTTCCTTAGTCCACTAGTCTTTCATTGGGTTTTGGAATCTCTTGGACTGCATTCATCTTGGACTTCTACATTCGCATTGGTTCTTGTTGCATTTGATCTTTTCTCTTTATTATTTGCATTGAGAATATGAAATGTCTCTCTATATACATGTATTTTCATTTAATATGTTAGTATTTAGGATATCTAAAATAGTTAAATCCAAATTCGTTTTTGTGATGTAGCCTATAAATACCACCTTGTTTTTGGCAGTTTCAAGTCATTGGAATGAAATTTCAATCCTCCATTAACTATACATCAAGTTAGTTTTGTTTTTCTATGTTTGTTGGCATCAAGAACACACTTATCTCTTGATTTTCTGTCATCTTTCGTCCAAGTGGTTGGTTTCAATCTAACAAAGTGGTATCAGAGCCTTGTTGAAGGAAAACCATGGCTTCCAACAACATGTTGCAACCTCAATTTTCTCGTTTCAATGAGAAGAACTGTAGTCAATAGAATATACAAATGAAGGTGTTATATAGATCACAAGATCTATAGGATACTATAGAGAGTGGATTTGTAGAGCTAGTAGATCAATCAACTCTCACTCAACAACAACTCAATAAATTAAAGGAAAATCGCAAGAAGGACAAGAAGACATCGTTTTTCATTTATCAAGCGGTGGATGAAGTCATCTTGGAAAGAATCTCATCGATGACATCGGCGAAGCAAGCATGGGACACTCCATGCATCTTACAAGGGAGATGATAAAGTGAAATTGGTAAGATTACAAACACTTAGAAGTGAGTTTGATTTATTAAAAATGAAGGACTCCGAAAGTGTTGAAGAATACTTCAATTAGGTTATTTCTTTTATTGATCAATTAAAAGTAAATGGAGAAAATATTGGAGACCAAAGGATTGTTGAGAAAATTTTATGAAGCTTGATCCAAAAGTTTGAGTCTATTGTTGTTGCAATAGAAGAATCAAAAGACTTATCTTCTTTTGATGAGACTTGGTATCTTGATAGTGGTTGTACTAACCACATGATAGGAAACAAAGACGTGTTTGTGAATTTGGATGAGTCAATCCAAAGTAAAGTTAGAATGGGTGATAACAAGAGGCTTTTGGTGAAAGAAAATGGTGATATTCTTGTCAAATCAAAGGAAGGCGTCAAGTGCATCTCTAATGTCTTTTATGTTCCCAACCTCAAACACAATCTCTTACAATTGGACAATTCCTTTTGAATGGACACAATGTCTATTTCAAAGTAGGTGCACGGGGATCAAAGACAAGAACAATGCTCTGATAGCCAAGGCAAAAATGATTCAAAACAAAATGTTTCCTTTAAAGTTTTCAACTCAAGGTCATCTTTGCTTCAACAATATTATCAAAGATAATTCATGACTATGGCATCTCCGTTGCAGTCACTTAAGTTTCAAGACTTTAGCCCTAATGGAGAAGAAGAATATTATCAAAGACATGCCAAACATCAACCTTCAAGATCAAGTTTATAAAGGAGCACTAAGAAAACATCATAAAGATTCATTTCCCATTGGAAAAGATTGGAGAGCATCACAAGCACTTGAGCTCATACATTTGGATCTATGTGGGCCCATGCATATGACTTCGATTGGAGATAGTTGTTATTTTCTTACCTTCATTGATGACTACAGTAGAAAGACATGGATTTATTTTCTTAAAGAAAAATAAAAAGTTTTGGTTGTTTCAAAGTTTTCAAGGCCTTAGTTGAGAAGCAAAGTAGTTTCATGGTGAAAACTTTGCGTTCTGATTGAGGTGGTGAATATATATCTCATGAGTTTGAAAATTTCTTAAAAGAAAATAGCATCCGACATCAATTCACTTCTTGGTACACTCCTCAACAAAATGGGGTTGCTGAAAGGAAAAATAGAACAATCAAGAAATTGGCTAGAAGTATGTTGAAAGCCAAATGAATGCCTAATGTATTTTGGACGGAAGTCGTAACATGTGTCATCTATCTTTTGAATCATGCTTCTTCCAAAAGTGTTCAAGACATGACTCCTCAAGAATCTTGGAGTGGTCATAAACCATGTATTGGACACTTGAGAATTTTTTGAAGTATTGTATATTCTCATGTACTAGATGAAAGAAGAAGTATGTTGGATGATAAATTTGAAAAATGCATCTTTGTTGGATATAGTGAAAGTTCAAAAGCATACAAATTATATAATCTCATTACCAAGAAAAGAATCATAAGTAAGGATGTAAAATTCAATGAAGAAGAATATTGGGATTAAGATGTACATGAAAAAAGACAAAAATCGGTTTGTGTAGATATAGAAGAAAACAATGGTGTTTAAAATGATGGCATTGAAGAAAATAAAGATGATAGTACTCCATCTTCATCAACTCCAAGGAATTTTGGTTCCCCTCCTAAGAAGACAAAAAACATAAGAGAAATCTATGAAGCTTTAAGAAGGGTGTTGGATAAAGATTTGATCAACCTTGCCTTGTTTGCCAATGCCGATCTAATTAGCTTTGAAAAGGCATTTCAAGAAGCAAAGTGAAAACAAGTAATGGATAAAAAATTAATTCAATTGAAAGAAATAAGACTTGGGAGCTTGTAGAACTTACAAATGGGCAAGAAACAATTAGAGTAAAATGAGTGTACGAGACAATGCTGAATTCAAAAGGAGAGGTTGACAAGTACAAAGCTTGCCTAGTAGTGAAAGGTTACAAGCAAAGGTATGACATTGACTACAAAAAAGTATTTGCTCTCATTGTTCGTCTTGAAATAATCTTGATGGTTCTAGCTTTAGTGGCTCAAAGAAGTTGGAAGGTTTGTTAAATGGATGTCAAATCAACATTCTTGAATGGACATCTTAAAAAAAAAGTTTACATTGATCAACCTCCCGGTTATGTGAAGAAAGGTAAAGAGCATAAGGTGTGCCATTTGAAGAAAGCACTATACAGCTTCAAACAAGCACTAAGGGCTTGGTATAGTCACATTGATGGGTATTTCTTGAAGAATGACTTCAAAAGGTGTCTGTTTGAATATACTCTTTACATCAAAGAAGGCACTCAAGGTGAGTTTTTGGTTGTTTGCTTATATGTTAATGATTTAATTTTCACTAGGAATAACTTGAATTTATGTGAAGAATTCAAGAAAGTTATGATGCATGAATTTGAAATGCCTAACATGGATCTTCTTCATTTCTTTTTTGACATTGAAGTTAAGAAAAATGAAGATGGAAGCTTCATCACTCAAAAGAAATATGCAAAAGATTCATTGAAAATGTTTAAAATGAAATGTGCCAAACCTATAAGCACTCAAGTGGAGGTTGGTTTAAAGCTAAGCAATTGCAATGCTCAAAGAAGGGTTGATGAAGCTCTCTACATGAGTTTTGTTGGTAAAATCATGTATTTAACAGCTACAAAACCGGATATCATGTTTGTAGTAAGCATGCTTAGTAGATTCATGGAATCACCTAAGTAAAATCATTGGGAGGCAGGTAAAAGAACATTGAGATATAGAAGTGGAACAATCGATGATAAAATTCATTATAGAAAAGTTAAAGATTTAAATTTGATTGGATATAGTGACAGCGGTTGAGGTGGAAGTGTTGATGATAGAAAAAGCACTTTCGGTTATATCTTCAACATTGGTTCAGACGCAATTTCATAGGCATCAGAGAAGCAATTGGTGGTGGATCTCTCAACAACTGAAGTGGAATATATTTCATTGGCGTTTGCATCTTATCAAGCTCTTTGGGTAAGATGGGTTCTTGAAGAACTCAAGCATTCTCAAGAAGAAGGTACAAAGATATTTTGTTTAATAGTTCAGCCATTGCTCTCACCAAGAATCCGGTTTTTCATAGCAAAAGCAAACACATCCGGATTAGGTACCACTTCATATGAGACTTGATCAAAGAAGGCGATATTGATGTAAAGTTTTGCAAAACTCAAGAACAAGTTGCTGATATTTTCACAAAGGCGTTGAAGACTGAAACCTTCTACAAAATGAAGGAGAAGCTCGACATTGTAAAGGTCTTGCTTAAGGGTGGTTGTTGGAATTTAAGTTAGACCCATTAACTTCCTCCTTGGAAGACTAAAAAGTCTTCCTTGGTCCACAAGTCTTTCATTGGGTTTTGGAGTCTCTTGGATTGCATTCATCTTGGACTTTTACATTCACCTTGAACTTCTACATTCACATTGGTTCTTGTTGCACTCAATCTTTTCTCTTTATTATTTGTATTGGGAATATGAAGTGTCTCTATATACATGTGTTTTCATTTAATAGGTTAATACTTAGAAAGTCTAAAGTGGTTAATGTGAGTCCAAATTCGTTTTTATGATGTAGCCTATAAATACTACCTTGTATCTTAGCATTTTCAAGTCATTAGAATGAAATTTCAAGTCTCCATTAGCTACACAACAAGTTAGCTTTGTTTTTCTATATTTGTTGGCATCAAGAACACACTTATCTCTTGATTCTCTATCATCTTTCTTCTAAATAGTTGGTATCAATCCAATAAAGTGGCATCAGAGCCATTCAATCCAAAGTTTGATGGTGTGTCAAGATTAGAGTTGAACAAGAGGATTATACGATCCAAAGGTTGGTTACGTGGGAGGAAGTCAAATTTGAAGATCCTAAAGGAAGGTGCAACACATGCCAGTATTCCTTCGGAAGGTTTAGAGCGAGTTGACCAAAATCGGAAAGGTTGAAAGGAGGAGAAGACAAGACTTAATTTGTTCAAGCACCAAAAAAGTGAGTTACAAAAGGGATACAATTTTGTTTTAATCAATGTTTATGATGGATAATATTGTGATGAAAAAAATGATGTTTTCTTAACTACAATTCTTGGAGACATAACATGCGCACATATATTCTTGTATTCAACTTATGAGATGTGGTTGATGGAATGCCTAAAAATGGTTTGAAAAAAATTTGGGAGATGAAATCAAAGAAGATGCTTAAACTTTTGCAAAATTCGATTTTCAAAGATGTTTGGAATTGTGTCAAAGATTTAAGTTCTACAACTCAAGTGTGAGAGAAACTTGAAGTTCTTTTTTTTCGGAATACAGAGGTCCATTGTTGACACCAATTGAATATAGGGTGTATGATTTTGATGATGACAATTTTTTGGAAGAAGATAAAAGTGACAATGCAGATATCGAAGAATGCGTGGAAGATGCAAAAGAATGTGAAATTTTAGAGGAACCAAATTCAAATTTGGTTGAAGTTAGTTTCTTTTCTTCACCTATATTAGATTCAAGTATTTTGGACTCTACTAATTCAAATGATATGGTGAATGGAAGTCATGATTATGTTGAAATTGATTACATATGTGTGGGTTTTCTTTAGTTTGACAAAGAAGAAAAAGCTTCATCATATACTAGAGATTGTTGTGAAAGAGATGAAGATCCTAAAAATTCAATTGTTGGTGAGACTAAAGAAAATGATGCAATTGGTGTTGTGAAACATTGTTCACTTGATGTGTTTGGTGATAAAATTACGAACTTGAGCATTACTTTACATGAGCCATAGTTGAAGACCCAAGAGATTATTGTTGTTGATGCACCAATAATGATGGTGCATGGTATTGTAAATCAAATTTGGAAAGTACAAGATGGATTTGATGGCAATATCATTATTCAACAACAATTAATACTCACAATAGTAAATTTAGGAATGGATTATGATCTAGGGAAAGATCAAAGTGATGTTAAACACTGTCATGATGATTGGATTACTGAAAGTTAGGCATTTTTCTAACTGAATATTGACATCAAAGGTTCAAATTCAAAGCAAGGAAATATGGAACAATTTTTTGAGACAAAAAGTCAAAATGCAAGAAAGTTCAAAGTTTTCAAAATTCGGCATCGTGCATGCATGAAACAATTGACAGAACAAGTTATAGATATTTTTACAAAGGCGTTGAAGACTGAAACTTTCTACAAAATAAAGGAGAAGCTTAGCATGGTGAAGGTCTAGCTTAAGGGGGGTTGTTGGAATTTTAAGCTAGATCCATTAACTTCTTCCTTGGAAGACTAAAAGGCTTCCTTGGTTTACAAGTCTTTTATTGGTTTTGGAAGTTTTTTTCTTTTTTTTTTTGGAGTTTTGAAGTCTCTTGGATTGCATTCATCTTGGACTTCTACATTCTAGATTCATGTTAGTTCTTATTCCATTTAATCTTTCCTCATTATTTGTATTGGGAATATAAAGTGTCTCTCTATATACATGTATTTTCATTTAATAGGTTAGTGGTTTGATACTTAGAAAGTCTAAAAGAGTTAATGTGAGTCCAAATTCGCTTTTGTGATGTAGCCTATAAGTACAACCTTTTTTTTTTTTTTCTTTTTTGGTAAAAGCTAAAAATACTACCTTGTATCTTGGCATTTTCAAGTCATTGGAATGAAATTTCAAGCCTCCATTAGCTACACAACAAGTCAGCTTTGTTTTAATAGCACACTTGTCTGTTGATTTTCTGTCCTCTTTCCTCCAAGTAGTTGGTTTTGATCCAACAAGTTGCTTCTAGAACACATGAAGAGGTGAAAGATGAAGAGTTTTTCCAAAAATTTCTAGGGTTTTGGTTTGAGATTCCCAACAAGTAGAATATATCAGAATTATACCTAAACAAAATTTTCTATAAAAAAATAGATTAGAATACTTTAAATCAATTTGTGGAACATATCTCACAAACATATTCAACAATCTATATGGTCTAAATCAGCAGCAACTATGTTCAGATAAACGTTTTATGTAATGAAGACCAATAGAACTGTGTCATGTTTGTAACACTTCCCTTAAAACTGATATCAACCCCAATGGATCAATTCCAACAATATGTTGGGTTGTTAGTGGTCGGTTGTTTCTGGGCTTGATCACACCCACCAATCCAAGATTCCATGAATTACTAAAAACCCACCTCTTTTGTGACATAGAATTAAGATAAATGAAAGTAATAATAAAAAATTTGTGAGGAAGAAGATGAAGATCAAGAAGGAATATCTTTTGTATGCAAACTTCTCTCTAATTTTTTTATTTTTACTTTTCTTCTCTAAGATCCTCTAAATATTTCTGAAATCTAGTGCTTCACTCTTCCATATGAGAGAAGGATATTGGATTTTATGGACAAGCCAATGCTGTGGTACAAATCCATTGCACTTAATCTCCATAGAAGTATCCATTATTATGTGTTTAAATCCTTCCCTAATATTAGATAGAACCCATGTATTATTCAGTGGTAATATTTCATTAAAAAAATAAATCATATAAAAAATTGCAGTAAATCAACAAATAAGAGAAAATGAAATGTACTATTTTTATTCTAAATCAGTTACATTAAGCTTCACCAATTAATTTAATGATACTAATATAATTACTGAAGAAATTTCAACATGTAAAGAAAAGATTAAAGTCTTAGAATAAATCAAGTGTTGGAAATCTTATGGAGAAGAAAGACAAAATTTGGAGTGAGGTTCATTTCCTTGATAGAAAAAATGAAGATGAAGGTGGGATATTGGTAGAAATGGTTAACAAAACGAACTCTCTAGTGATGGAATTGGACAATACTTATATATATATATATATATATATATATATATATTAGCATCGACAATTCAGGTTTAAATGGTGGAACGAGAGTGATGGAAACACTAACCTCTTCCATAAGGTGACAAATTGGAGAAAAATAAAAAAAAAATCTAATTCCAAGGTTACTAGGTCAATGGAACTGAAGTGGAATCTTTTGATGAGATCTTGAATGAAGTTATCCAGTACTTTGTTGAGTTTTATATAGAAGAGAGGGTGGATAGAGCTTACATTCCAAACCTTCCTAAGACTCGGCTTCCTAGTGATATGAGGGAGGCATTAGAGTTACCTTTTTTGGTGGGGGAGGTGAAAGTGGTTGTTTTCAACATGCAAAAGGAGAAGGCTCCTAGGCCGGATGGGTACTCAATAATTTTTTATCATATGTCATGGGACATCATCAAAGAGGATTTAATGAAGATGTTTACTAGATTCTATGATAGGGGAACATTGAGTAAAGGGATGAGAGCAACCTTTCTTATCCCTTATTCCCAAAAAAGAACAGGCAAGGGAATTATCTGATTATCGACCCATCAGCCTAGCGTGTTGTTTTTATTAAATTATATCCAAGGTGTTGTCTATCAGAATTAGAAGAGTTATGGGGGAGGGGCTGTCCACTACTCCAAGTACCTTTATTAGAGGAAGACAAATCATTGATTGAGTTTTTATTGCTAAAAAATGTGTGGACTACAAAAGGAAATCTAGGGAGCATGGAGTGGTATGAAACCTTGATTTTGGGAAAGCGTATGATAAGATGGATTGGGAATTCCTTTTTTGGGTCCTATCTATGAAAGAGTTTCAAAATAGGTGGGTTAAATGGATGAAAGGATGTGTGCAATGCCCCCTCTTCTTTATTCTTTGAAATGGAACATCCAAATGTTTTTTTTCAGTCATATCGTGGCCTAAGACAAGGAGATTCCCTATCACCTTTCCTATTTTCTCTCATATCAGATGGCCTTAGTGCAATTTTACTAAAAGCAAAGCGGGTAAGCTCATTGGTGGGTTTAGAGTGGGGGAGGGGAACGAGCACACTTGAAATTTCCGATGATACAATTCTATTCTTTGATTCTGATGAAAGAAACATTAGAAATATGGGAATTTTCTATAAAAAAATCTTTAAGCTTGATTCAAGGCTTAAGGTTAACTTGTCAAAATCATGTATATTAGGATTAATATTGAGGAATAGAGACTAAGGGAGCTTGCAAATGTGATTGGCTGTAAAGTTGGTGAATGGCCTATTAAGTATTTGGTGTTGGCACAACAGAAACAAACTTGATATTCAACATTATGAGATGTGGGACTAAACCACTAACAATTTATGCATTAAAGAATACAAAACAGAAAAGAAATCAACAATCACACATGAGATGAGGATTTTACGTGGTTCGGCTAAGATGTCTACGTTTCTGGGGATATCCATTTTTTACTATACTATAAATGTAAAAGATGTACAAAGCTCTCTTGCTCAATCTCTTATTCTAAAACCAAGCCCTTAGCCCTGTTACACCCTTCTCACTCACTTCTCTCAACCTTGTGTAAAACCCTTTTCTCACCTTCTCTCACAGCCCATAGAATACCTTATTTATATGGGTATTTATTTGATCTCATGAGGTGAGATAGGTGGTCCTCAGGTAACATAATAGGATGTCAGATACATTGGAATGTGTAGAGAGATCTGATAATCCAGTTTTTATAGACCTAAAAGTTTACAGCTATGGGTGATGTTTGACACATCACTTATAGGCTTGCTATATGTAGAGCTTCCATATAATGGAGTGATGTAATCTCTATCACTGGAGTGAGACTCTAAGCTCACATGTGGGTGCATTATATAAATGCATTAAAGGGATCTATTATGAATACACTTGGTAAAACATCACTGTCAGGATAAGTGTTGT
>JAOXJP010234672.1:0-10125 GCA_025762735.1 Platanus orientalis
CATGATTTCTACTAGAGCCTTTTTCCTTTCTTGTGTGTAACTCACAAAACTTCTTGTGAGTTCTGTTCTACATCAGGCTTTGTCTGTTGGGAGAGGACAGATCGCAATGTCGTTAGAGGTTGATTCAAACTCGGAAAGGAGGTCTCTTCCGTCATTGCCACCGCTCGGAGGAGTCAACCCAGCCCTGGATCGGTTGTCTTCAACCTGTGTTCTTCCCATCTGAAAGATTCCAGAGTGAGGCTGTCGGCCATGCTGCCCTCTCTAGTTAATAAGAAACCAGCACCTCAGATTAGAGGACTAAAACTAAGGCATCTTACAACGAAGACCCTAAATAGACTTCAGGAAGAAGATCCCAGCTTATTAACTTGGTAAAGTCTGTGGACGTACCATAGACCTGGGTTCAAAACCTGTCTTCACCTACATTAACCACTAACATTTACCCAGAAAAGATTAGGTAGAATGAAATTAACTCTGATGCATCAGAATGGCGCTAGGGGGTGAACACATCAGTGCTGAAAAGTGATAAGCGCCACCCAAAAAGTGTAAGTCACTTTTCGAACTGATGCGTCAGCCTCTTGGTGTTGTTCGAATGCATCAGTACAAAATTCATTCGTAGGTAATCCAAACCCACATTCACCTATCCAAAAAAAAAGACTTCAGGAAGACCATAAATCAATATTCACCTTGAGCAACCGAATAAGGATCGGAATAAAAATCTGGTCCATTTGCAACCCTAAGAATAATAAAGTGCATTTATGTTCTTATTACGTAATAGAAAATTTCTGGAAATTAGAGTGTTCCGGGGAGGATTTATGTATTTTAATGGTTTTTTATTTTTTATTTAATAAAGAGTAGTAGGGGGTGCACAGGCTAGGCCTTACTAGGTCCACGCAGGACTTGTTTACATAATTTGGGTTCTGGCTAGGAAATCCGAGGTCTCAATGCTGCCAAATTAAATCCACATCTAGGACTCAGGCCAATTTTGGGGCAGACCCAAGGCCGGTTGAATCATTACATAAACTAAAGGTTTTAAAAAAATAACTATGTAATAATCTATATAATCTCTGGTCTCAAGCCTGGGTTCAGTCTATTATGAGCCCAAGCTTAAGCCTGGGCTTAAACTCAGGCTCAGGGTCCTTTGAGCCTAAGATTGGACTGCACCCATTTGGACCAAATTTTGGGCTGGATCAGGCTTAGACTAGGCTGGCCCTGAGTGCTTTCTCAAAGAGTACTGTAGGGATGGCAATTCGTGTTGATGGGTCAGGTTCGTGTTGTCTATATAAGGGTATGCGACTATATGGTTCAACCCTAACCAGATCCATTTATTAATCGTGTCACCCGAAACAAGTTTACAATCAACCCTAATATGCTTCTTCCATGTTGGGTTCGTGGGTTATGTAGTAATTCATGTTGGGTCATATTTGAAAGTCTGATTTTGATCCTAGAGGGGGGTGAATAAGATTTAATAAATTTTTTTAATTACCCCTTTGTAACACCAAATTTCAAGCCATTTTTTTATGAGGCGAAATTTGTTGAACAAATTACCTAGCCGTTTAGGGGCTAATTTATTAGTTTTTATAGGTGGTGACTAATACTCCAAGCTTAAGAGACTTATTATTTACTGCTATTCAACACAGCAAACCTCTTATTAACTTTAAGTTTCTCAACTTACATTATAAAAAAAGAAGTTGCATAAATATAAAGAAGAGAAGGGGAAGAAGAGAAGATAATAATCCCTCTATTTATTTAATGAATATGAATACAGTTTTACTGCTCAAACATCGTCAAGTTTATCTAGCCATGGTCTGGTTCGTCGTTAAGCTTCCTATGGTGTCTTCCTTAGAGAGATCACAGAGGTATAATGGACTTACTTTCCTCTTTTGGAAGAGAAGTGAATTTGTGGACTTTCAGTTAAATGGAGTAGAACTTGCCTAGATATTTAAAGCAATGTTTACTTGAAAACTTGAGCTTATGATAGATCCTCAAAACTTCTAAGACTTTTAAAAAACACTCTCTTTCTTGTGCAGCCTTGAAGGTATTTATATGCATAGAAACGAGTTAGAGAAGCGTCCTTATTGAGGAGGAACTTTAACTCATTTATGGCTCTAATATTGGAGTGAGATTCTTCAATCCTTATTTCAAGCATTTAGGTGCTTCTTTTATGTGAGAATACACCTTTTTCAGTCTCTTAGATGGTTAGGGAACTCATAGGAGTCATGGTTATCCAAAACAACCACCCCAGAAGAAGATAACATTGAATTTCAGTTTCTGGTTTTCGTGGTGCACGAACATGAGCAGTGCATTCACACATACTTTTGGGGGCGAATGCAGGTATCTACCACTATTTAATTCTAGGTGAATAAGATATGCATTCTCCATTCGATGAGCGAATATCAGCCCTTTAAGTGTAGTGAATGTCAAGTAATTTAAACATTCACGCACTTTAGGTTTCTATAGTTGCCCCTTTCGAAAATGCATTACGAGTGTACAGAGACGGTGCATTTTTCGAGGCCAAAATAACAGCTTTCAGCTACTCATTTTGATCATCTTTCTTTATTAGTTCTCGGGACTTTTCAAATTCCTTGTGTATTGACATAGATAAGCTGACGAGTATATAAGTCTCATTCCTTCTTCTTCAACTTATCTTTCTGAAACAGAAATTTTCTGAGGCATCAACTTTGCAAACATGAGATCCCTGTTCTTTCTTTATCTTTCTTTTCTTCTTACTAATCATATGAAGCATGATGAACCACAAGAACTATCTATTTCCTTTCTCCTTATCTTTTCTTCTTTTCTTTCTAAGCTTTATTTCTTCCTATGCGGGCAAGGATAATATTTTGGTAGGATTTAGAGAAGTCTTTAGAAAAGATTTCAGATTCTTGAGCCAAAAACACTTTTTCTTTTGCTCAATCTTTCTTGTCATCTTTTTCGATGATGATCACATCTCCTGCAGCTCATTCGGGTCCTCTAGGTTTATCTTGCGAGTATCTGCTTGAGTAAGCTGCGAATAATTTTTCATTGCATTCATTCGCAAGTTAAGATTCTTTTATCATTCGCACACTTTTTTGTATGGACTAGCATGCACGAATGTGATATTTGAATGCTCATTCGCTCTTGAACCCTGTTCACGGGACCTATTTTCCATTGAAGAAAATTTGATTTTGTTTCCTTTATATGATGTCTAAGCACACACACACACACACATATATATATATATATTCTTGTGTATGCATTCTAAGTCCTGATACCATGAGGATCAGTACTATTGAGTGCCACATTTTCACTTTTATGATTGGTTTTGGTGTTATGTGAGCCAGATAAAGTCGACATTATAAGAGTTGGATTATGGTTTGCTTCATGAGTATCCAATATGACCGGCACTGTGAAGGTCAAACTTAGCTAATGTTATGAAAGTCGAATGTGATTGACATTGTAAGAGTTAAATGAAATTGACATTATAAGAGTCAAATGTAGTCGACATTATGAGAGTCGAGTGTAATTGACATCATGAGAGCCAAATATAGTCGACATTATGAGAGTTGGGTGTAACTAACATTATGAGAGTCAAATATAATTGATATTATGAGAATCGAATATAATTGACATTGACATTATGAGAGTCGAGTGTGATTGACATTATGAGAGTTGAGAACCATGAACACGCAAATATCTCCCGTGTAAGTGGGATATCATGCCCTTATAAAGGATGTGGTAATGGTATATTTTTTAAGAGATATTAGCAATGTTCTTCTGAGAACGGTACTGAACCATTGCTTTGGAAGAGGTATGTTTATTGATGTTGCTTGAATTCAGACCGTTGTAGTAAAACGGATGCATTGCTTTTGTTCTCTTTTCTAGATGCCTTTTTCCTGATGTTGCTTGAATTCAGACCATTGTAGTAAAATGGACGCATTGCTTTTGTTCTTTTTTCCAGATGCCTTTTTCCCAAAGGATCACCACCATTCATGTGTTTATAAATAAGGGGGTCGTGCCCATCACACTAATCATTCCTTTAGCTTTTATAAATTGGTAAGAGTTCATTTGTTGCTTATTCAGAAAGGAGTAATCGTATAGGGAGAGTCCTTCGCTTGATTGTACTAACTACCCTTTGTTTTTATGTTGTAGCAAGATGGCTCTGAAGAGAAGGTTAGCCAGTGTTCTTGAGGGTAGAGAGTCATCACAATTATGCACAAAGCAGGAAGAATCTCCCCCAGCCAAAGAGGAGGATCCCGTATCCTTGTTTGACTATTGTACCCATTAAATACTTTATTTATCAAAATAACTGATTCCTTTGGTTTCCATGATCTAACCATGCTGATTTTTACAGACGTGGTGAGGATGCCTGCCATTGACAAAGTGGAGGCACGAGCCAATGAGGCTCATAGGGAGCGGGATGCATTTATCAAGCGTTTGGTTGGCATGTTTGTTGAAGAGAAGGGTTTTCCTTTTGTCTGGAAATAGATCTTAGACATGCTAGCTTACATAGAAACTCGTGTATGTAATTCCAAGTTTAGAGGCACTGTAGTATATCTCCTTGATGCTTTATTCGAACTTTGTGTAGCAACGGACATCAAAATGCTGAAGGGGCCAAAGCACAATTTCCGTTTGCGCCTTCAAGAGGAAGAGATCAGAATGGCCAGCTTGATTGCTCAACATACCCAAGTGCTAGAAGAGATTGGTCCACTGGTGAGGGATGCTAATGAGTTGATGGCTCAGATGGAGGCGTTAAAATAACTCTATAACAAAGTAATGAACCTACTGGAATCCCGCAAGAGGTTCACTGATCATGTGGGCAACTCAATTCATTGTACCATCTATGTGGTGAACCGTTGCAGGGGCAAACTGATGAGTCGAGTGAATGATCAGCATAGTGGGGTCTCTACGGAGACCATTTATAATCTCAACATGACGCAGTTAGATGTTAATGTAGCAAATGATGCCCTAAAAGGAAACGCGGAGGTGTTGCTTACCTTGCATGCTAAGCTTTTAAGCTTTGGTAGCACTAATGTGGCAAGTGATAGAGAATGTAATGTAATTGTGGGGGCAAGATGCCCACCATTGTATTGTTTCCTTTATTGTAACAACATCTTATTAATGGTTTTCATATGAGATCATTGTTTAAAACATAAAATTTTTATAAGGAAAAAAAATTAAAGAAAAGGCTTAAGGAAAGATAGGACTTATGAGCATATATCCCCTCCCCCCTTTGAGAAATATATATCATGTAGTTAGATGACGGAATGATATGGTTCTTAAGGAGAAATTAGGGTTTGATTTATGATGGGGTTGTGCCTGTCTTGTCATAACATGCTACCTACGTACCCTAGAACAGGATCAAGCAGGACATTGGATTCTTTTATTCGTGGTACCCATACGGGTTTTCACCACGCCCTTTCCATCACACTTTATTTATTATGTATCCTTTTTTTCCCTTACGATCCATTAATCTAAGACTGGGGTTTGCCTAAACTTTCCATCCCACTACCATTGTTGGTTTTTAATGAGATCGGCAGTATTTTTTTTTTTTTTTTTAAAGATATGTGGTTACATCCGGATCGTGAAGAATTCGCTAGACTACCTACGTACCTATAGGAAATAGGATCAAACTGACGTAGTTCCTCAATGCCCCTTGTTTGTCGTTTAGTGGTAATATTTCTTCAACAATTTGGCATTGGTAACAGGGAGGATTGGTTACCCTCTACATCACAGAGGAGGTATGCACCATTAGGATAAACCTTTTTGACGGCATATGGGCCGCCCTATTTAAAGGCAAATTGATCTTCTTTTCTTCTGGTAGGATCAAGTGGTGATCGTGCAAGAAGGACGAGCTCACCTTTCACGAAGGAGCAAAGTTTAACTTCTTGTTATAAGCTCTTGCCATGCGAACTTGGTATAATTCTAAAAGTTGTTGTGCAGCGATCCTGGATTCATCGAGGGCTTCAAGCTCTGAAAGATGTATCTTAGCAGCCTCGACATCTGTCAAACCATACTGTATTGCAACTCCCAGTGACGGGACCTGGATTTCTAAGGGCAAAATGGCCTTAGCCCCGAACACGAGAAAGTAGGGGATCGCCTGTGTTGGTGTACGAAAGGTAGTGCGATTTGCCCAAAGTGCTTTAAGTAAGCGCTCATGCCAGTCCTTTTTATTCCTAGAGACCATCTTCTTTATGATTTTACAGGGAATCTTGTTGAAAGCCTCTACTAAACCATTAGCTTAAGGGTAGTAGCATGATGAATACTCTAAATTGATGTTATATTTTGCCATGAGTCAGTACAGAGGTGAATTGACAAATGGCTGCCCATTGTCTGTGATTATATGATTAGGGACACCAAACCTGTATATAAGGTGGACCTTGACAAACTAGACTATGTCAGAAGCCTTGATTTCTCGCAAGGCAAAGGCCTCCACTCCCATTTGGAAAAATAGTCTATTGCGGCAAGGATGTACCGATGCCCTTTTGAAGAATTTGGGGTAATGGGTCCCACTATATCCATTTCCCACTTAGAAAATGGCTAAGAGCAAGTAGTCCTATGTAATGGTTCTATAGGCACATGTCCGTAATCGCTATGTAGTTAGCAAACACGACATCATTTGGCATATTCAATGTAATCAACTACCATTGTTGACCAGTAGTAGCTAAGTCGTTTTAATTGGTATTGTAGCTTAAGGCCACTTTGGCATCCTCCACATACACTATCATGCACTTCATTCATTACTTTGCTTGCATCATCGACTGATAAGCACCACAATAATATGTCATCTAGCGACCGCCTATACAATTTATTGCCTTGTAAAGTAAATTAGAGAGCACGCCATCTCATTTTAGCACGCTTGATAGGGTCAGTTGGTTCCCTCCTATCCATGAGATGTTATATTAGGGGTTTGTGCCAATCTTCCTTGCCCGAATTCGATTTTTCATCCACACCTTTATGTGCATCACCCTCTTGTAAGTCAATGTTGCAAGCAAGGATGATGTCTTCTTCAGCAGTTGTAAACAATGGGCCAACAACCCTTCTTTCTCCAATATGAACGACAAGGTAATCATCCCTTGGGTGTGTGAGGGATGTAGCCAGGATGGCCAGTGCATCGGCTTGTCAATTATGATCCCTTCATCATGCTATATTTGCAAACACCAAAACAAATTGGCCAAGTCCTTGGCCCTTTGAAAATAAGGCGTTAAACTTGGCTTTTTAATATGATAAAGGTCGTTCATCTGGCGGACGACGAGTTTTGAATCCCCATAAACCATGAATTCATCTATGGGGATCTCCAAAACTAGCTTAAGCCCTGCAATCAAGGCTTCATACTCAATTTCATTATTCGAGCGTCCCTCAGTTAGCATGAGGGAGTGCATGATGATGCCATTATCTAGGGTGACAAAGACGATGTCGATCACTAAATATTTATCTGTATTATCTCCTAGGGCACCGGAAGGATCTCGGGATGCACTATCAAAGAACATTTCCCAATCTTTCTTTATTTGTACTTGCATAACATTCTCGTCGGGTAACTCCATTTGAATAGGGGAACCATCAGGTATTGGATGTGCAACCAAGAAATCTATTAGGGCTTGACACTACTCATTGTGGAGCATAATGAATGTCAAACTTAGAGAGGAGGATAGTCCATTTAGCGATACGCCCTTGAACAGAGGGCCAACTCATGATATACTTTAATGGGTCGGCTCTCGATATGAGATGTACCATTGTAGTAAGTAGATAATATCTCAACTTCTATAATGTAAATATTAGAGCTAAACAAATCTTTTCAATAGGTGAGTAATTTAGTTCAGCACTAACCATTGTCCTACTAAGATAATATAAGGCATGCTCCTTGCCTTCTTCATTGTATTGGGCCAGTAATGCCCTGAGGGATGATTCTATGGCTGCAACATATAATAATAATGGTATTCCTAGAGCCAAACTCATGAGTACTGGTGGATTCAGCAGATATTGCTTTATACTATCAAAAGCATTTTGACAGGCTTGGTCCCACACTCAAGGGATTTTTTTCTTCATTAATCTTGAAAAGGGCTGGCAACATCTGAAAGAATTGAAATGAATCAGTGAATGTATGCAAGTTTTCCCTGAAGCCTTTTAAGTTTGGAGATATTTCGTGGTGTTGGCATTTCAACTATGGCGGTGATCTTCTTAGGATCTATTTCGATACCCCCATGTTGAACAACGAATCCAAGGAATCGTTCAGATGATACATTAAAAGCACATTTAAGTGGATTAATTTTCAGATTATAGCGACGAAGCCTTTGAAAAATGCGGTCCAGATCAGCGATGTGATGTTGTCTGAGTTTTGTCTTAATGACCAAATCATCAACATAACATTCAACCACATCACATAGAAGGTCCTCAAATATATAAGTCATTGCCCTTTGGTAAGTGGCACCGGCATTCTTTAGACTAAAAGGCATAACCCTATAGCAAAATATCCCAATCGGCATACGAAATGTTGTAACATCTTCATCCACTAGAGCCATTTGAATCTGGTTGTATCTTGAATATCTATTAATGAAAGAAAGAGCTTCGTACCTCGTGGTGGCATCTACTAGCAGCTCGGTGAGGGGTAATGGAAAGCCATCCTTCGGGTATGCACTATTAAGGTCCCTATAGTCGATACATACCCTGATCTGACAATTCTTTTTTTGTACAAGCACAATATTGGCAAGCCAATTTTGGATATCAAACCTCATGGATAAATCTGGTCTTAAGTAGTTTATCCACTTCCCCTTTTATTTTGTCAGTAATGTCATGTTCGGCCTTACGGGGGTGTTGCTTAATGGGCCACTAAGATTAATCAATGACGAGGTGGTGAACTGCCATGTTGAGGTCCAGTCCTGGCATCTCAGAGTAATTTTAGGTGAACATATCTCGGTTCTTTCTAAGAAATTTGAAATATTATGTCTATTCTTGTAAGGAAAGACATGCACTGATGAAGGTGGGACAGAAGTCATCTTTAGTTCCTGGGTTCCCTTCAATCAGGTCATCGACCATTGCTTAGCCTCCATCTTCAAGTTTTAGAGGAGCAGACATCACTGGTCCCATAATAAAGTCTTCAGAAGACAATGATTGTGTCTCTACAAATAAGCATTCAAAGTGAGCGTCCTTTAGTAAGTCAATCCCGTATGTTGTTATTGCATGAGAGGAAACTTTTAATTTGGTGGGTTGTCTGCCTAACCCTCTTATATCATCTTTGTTCTTGGAATGGAGGACTAAGCATTCAAACTGTTGAGTTAGACTTCCTTTCCCTTATAAGAATTCTTCCACTTCCCTTATTGGTCAAAGTCGGAACTCTAGAGCAGTTGGGGAGCCATCTTTATGTGTAAAAAAATGTCGAGATCTCTGAGTTCTCTTTCTGGTATAGGACCTAAATTATCTTTTGACTGAATAGGGCCTTTGGGGAGGAAAATGGAGGGCGATCGTGCCAATGAGAGGACAAAATTTTGTGCCACCGAATCTGGTAACAATGTGGGTTCATCCTTGGTTACTTTAATGCCATGTCATACTTTAAGCGTTCGGGGCTTAACATTACTGTCATTGCCCTTCCCTAGAGTATTACGTACTACTTCCTGGGGATTAGTCTTTTGATAGTATGTGGTATCAGTGAAATAAGTGTCTGCTGCTTGGAATGGGCTATTGTCAACTACTATGATGACCTGAGTATCTTGACAGGGATACTTGATACACTAGTGGTATATGGAGGGGACTACCTAAAATTTATGCGTCCAAGGTCACCTGATGAGGGCGTTATAAGTAGTATCCACATCAATTATGTAAGAAAATATCTAATCTTCTAGATGGCCAAACTTGGTCCTTAGCTTAATAGAGCCAATAGGGCATTGCTCATTTTGATTGAAACCTTAAATGACAAGAGTACTAGGCTTAAGCTGAGACTAGTCAACCCCTAGATAGGCCAGTATTTTGGCTGGAAGTATGTTTACTGCTAAACCACTGATAATGGCTTAAAATTGTAGTATTATCATAGTTTAAGTAGGCATTATCATATTTATTTTGCATTTATTTATGCATTTTACACATAGATATATGAGATTTCTTATTGTTTATTCTTATGCTTAAAATGGTGTATTAATGCATATCTTATTTTGTAGGAAG
>JAOXJP010234673.1:0-24130 GCA_025762735.1 Platanus orientalis
CATCCTAACCTCTTTTATTAAATTCTATTCTTTGATTTCTTTACTATTTGTAAATTTAAATTCAATTCTTGATTTATTTTGCTTCTATAACTTTATTTTAAATTATTTGAAGCCTTGGGAATTATTCTACATCAATTTTTGGGATCTTTCCCTTGGTACAGCATCATCGTGTTTCCACTTTGTTGTAGTTTTTCAATTTGAGCCTCAAATATGTAAATATTCACCTTCACTTGCTTTGTTTTTTTAGTTTACACATGAATTCTCTCCAAATCTGCTCCAAATTGCTGATACATCATCAGTTCCATGATATTTAATGAGCCTTGCTGTTCCAAATGAATTTTATATTTCTTAGGCTCCAAATCCACTCCATAATGAACGTGTTCTTTCTATTTCATGTTATTTACACTTTGCATCTGGAGCAAACATGTCTGTGATAACCACATCAGCTGACAACAAAAGAGATATATCCTTAGACTTGGGTTTCTCAAGATCATGCTCATCTTCCTCAAGGACCTCGACAAGAAATGATCCAAATGACAAGCTACCTTAAACAGTATCAACTACTAAATCTTTAATTTTGCAAGAGAGCACCCCCAGCTGCAATAGAAGTATTCATTAAAAAAAAAAGGAACAAACCGTTCAAAAGCTTGTTCAGAGGATATTTAATGACTGTGATAACTTCCTCATTTTTTGTGCTATACTAGTCTATCAATCAAATGATTATCATGCCTTTGGAAACTAAGGAAAGAGAAGAATTTTCATTCAAATGGTGAAGGGCATGTTTAGCAACATTATCACAATTAAAACGAAGAAAATTTTCGGTGATAAAAATGCCTCTGTAGTGTATATGGTGAATTATAAAGAGACATAGTGTTGTTTTGGGGTAAAAGGGTCCAAAAAAGTGTTCAGTTGAAAAAGTACGTAGTCAATAAAAGACATCAAATTCAAAAACACAATGTGTCAATCAATGGCACACCTTTAGAGGTCTGTCTCAAAACAGACAATCATTCTCCCAATTAAAATCCAAGATTATGCAAAATATGTACATTTTGAGCCTTCATGTAAAACACCATATTTGTATAAATTTCAGCATAGTCAGAAGAACCATATAATTAAAATATTTAATAACCATACATGGCTAAAATTTAAAGATTAATAAAAAAAATAAACAATTTTAAAAAGTTGACCATGAAATTTTGGCACCATATATGGCTATAAGTTGAACATGAAATGTTAGCATTGAATATGTCTAAATATCTTGGAGTAATAGATGATACATTAATTTGTCAAATATCTACAAGTCCTATGATTGTGCCCAAAGCACATACAATTATAGCATTAGACATGATATTTCTTCTTGCATACTCTACGGGTTCCACCTTTCGGGGCTGACCTAGGTAATTCTACTGTGGAAGAACAACGTCATCCCAGCTAAATCTCCACTAACACTCATCAACTATTAGGTGTGTGATCTCCTCCTAAGCTTGATGGTATATCTCAATAAAAAACCAATACTTAAAATATTCATATGAAGAAACATACCAATAAGCAATAGCAGCCATCACATGACAGCAGGGAAGCCCATAAACATCAAAAAGACAATAATAACAAGTACGATTGTCCATATTTACTTCATGTGTTTGCATAGCAATTTTAACCTAAAGCTTATGTAGACTACTAGATTGGGATATATTAAAATATCATATATATTCGAAATCTCTTTTCAATTATCTCCCTACAAATTGTATCAAAATAAACTCCATAGCTTCACCATCAAGACATCTTTGATAAAAATATTTAGTAATATTTTCACATATAATTTCTACCAAGTGTATAATGGGTAATAGTCCGAGTATTTTTTTTAAACATTTATCCTCAGAATTGTTAGTTGTCACCAGTTCATATTGTTTAACCAAATTAATGTGTCGTAATCCACTGCTTTGGATCAATGACTTCAGTTATTTATAACGTTTCAAATGTTCATTTGCCAAGTAATGCATTGCTTGATCAAACTCTTATATAATATGAAACCTTGTTATTTTTTACAATTTTCTTGCCAAATCATCCTTAAATTCTGTATAAAATTTTCCATTCAAGTGTATTAGTAAAATCTTTTGGCACAGCTTCCATCAATCGTTCTGATTATCAAACATTGAAACAAGATAAACCAATGACATGTTTACCTAATATTGGAAGAAACCATTTCTAGAAATATTTGTTTTATGATTCAACAACTGTGTATGCCTAAAAAACCATTATTTCCATCAATTACTACAATATTAAAGGCTAACCAAAATATTTTATTCTCACATGTGTTCTATCAATTAAAATAATGAGTCGCAACATATTAAACTTTTAATAAAATAAACTAAATGCACAAAAAAGCTTTAAAAAAATGACAATAAAACAGTAACAACTTTTGGGCATATTCGCTCTTACTCTAACAATATGATGACTCCCAACTACCAAAAATATCAACTAGAGCTTCTTTGTTTTAACTCTATGCTTTAGAATATCTGATTATCACACATGTTTGTGTTTGGATATCCATGAAAACATGAAAGAAAAGATAGTTAAATTGTTTTTTCAAATGATGTGAAATGAAATTAGTTATCTAACAACTTGTAATCTAATGATGCCCTTAACCACAGTTTGCACATTTATCAAAAATTAAACACAATTTGCTCTCATACATGCATGCTTCATGGTGTCAATCTTCATTTTAAAAGTATAACAGGTATCTTTGAAACATGGATGCCCCATGGGCAAGACTCACATGCACACCTTGTTGTGATCATTCATGAGGAATTCTTCAAGGGTTTTAATTCAAAATTCTTTTCCATATCAACTTCCCTTTTAAGACATAAAATATATCCTTTCAGTCAAAAATCTTTCCAAACATTAAGTGAAATGTTACCTTGTGAACAACTATCAAGATTAATATCAACCTCTTCCCCTACTATGATGAAGTCATCCAAAAGCCTCATGAATGTTGGCCTAACCCTCTTAATCATAATCCCTTTAATTATTTTCTTGCTTGATGAATGATCACTATCTTACCTAATTATCCTTCCAATTGATCCTTTAAATTTATTTCCATCATTAACTTCAAGTGCTCTTAATGGACAAACTGAAGAACCAATATTTGCATGAATTTGATCACTCCAGGGGCATCGTTAGGTTACAAATAGTTTAATAGCTAATTTCACAAAAGATCATTTGAATAAACATCCTAATTATCATCACTTTCATATTACCACTGATATCAAGCACACATAAACATAACAATCAGCTATAATAAAGTATGGAAAACCAAAAAAAAAAAAAAATCTACTCAACATTTTGCAAAGTTAAGAGTCATCATATAAGTTACTACTGTCATACTATTCAAAGTTAGAGCGAGTGAACTAAAAAGTTGGTATTGTGCTTTATTAACAAGAAAAAATTTCTTTGATCAACTTTTTATGGGCATTCAATCACTTCATTATAAGTTTTAATGTATTACGACCTATTATTTCAATTGAAGGAACACATGTGAGAGGAAAATATTCTAATCAACTTTTAATAATTGCAACAATTAGTAGTAATAATGGTTTATTTTCATAGGCATATGCAATTGTTGAATTAGAAAACAAATATTCATGAAATGGTTTCTTCAAATATTATGAAAACATTATTGGTTTCAAGAAAGAACTTGTTCTGATGTCTAATAGGTAAAAAAAAGACTGATAAAAGTTATACCAAAAATTTTTCATATTTCATTTCACAATTACTGTCAACACTTAATCGAAAACTTTTATATTGACTCCAATGGTGATTTAGTATCTAAGAGTTTGATCAAGTTTTGTATAACATCTGTAATGTTATAAATAGCTAAAAATCTTTGATCCAAAACATTAGGCTACGAAGCATTTTCCTGGTAAGCGATATAAACTTGTGACAGCTAATATTTCTAAAAGGATAACTGATGTTCTAAAATATGCCTGAATGTTGCTCATTATACACCTAATAGAAACTATACGTGAAAATGTAACCAAATATTTCTACCAGAGAGACCTTGATGGTAAAGTTATGAAGAATATCACAACACCATTATAAAGAAACATTTGAAAAGAGTTTTTACCCTAAAGTTTCATGTTAAAACCACTACACAAGCACGTGAAGTAAATTTGGGCTATTATATTTGTTTTTGTCATTATTTTGATGTTCTTGGAGTTTCTTGTTGTCCTAAGATGGTTGCTATTATTTACTGACATACTTCTCTATATATTTTTTGTAATGTAAGGATATCATTTATTAAAAGCAAAGCAATATAAAAAGGTACAATAAGGAGGTTCACCGTGAAGGTGATACAAAAAAATGAATAGACACCACTAAAATGAGTATTATTAAAACTCCTCACTCCATATAGATTCTCACTCTACCTCATCAAAATTAACTCATACCAAAGCCCACTCTAGAAGCATCTTGAAAATATCGATTACCACATTCCCTTGGCTTTGAAGCTTGTCATAAAAAATCCTGTTATTTCTTTCCTTCCACAAACCCCAACAAATAGCCCCCAGAATGCCACACCAAATAGACATGGAGGGTTTCCCAATCCCACTAATCTACCATCCCATTATGAGTTCATTCTAGAGACTTGGAAAAACCCAAGAAATTTGTAGATGAAAAAGGAAAAAATTTCAAACTGTTTTAGCCAGACAATAAATGAAGAGATGACTTACCGAATCCTCCTCTTCCATGCATAGAATATCTATTAGCCAAGTTCCAACCTCTACTTTAGAAATGATTAACGGTTAGAATTTTATTTAAGAAACTATTCCAAATGAATAAAGAAACTCTAGATGGAATATCCAAGTTCCAAATACCTTTATGGGGAATCAAGAGGAATGGTTAATTAGATAACTTCGCATAACATGATCTAGAAGTAAATTGGCCCTTCTAGTTAAGCTTCCAGCTCCAACCATCGGAGAAAGATGAAGATCACCTAAAGATTCCAATCAAATCAATTCACCAATTTCCCAATCATTTGGATCTCTTCTTAATCCAGAATCTCAACATCTCCTATTAAAATCAAAGCAATTTACCACCAAGGCAAGACGGAAAATATTCGAGTATGCCTCCTTAAACAGAATCTCACCCACCCACAGATCCTTCCAAAAGCTAATATTCTCCCTCAAACTTAACTTAAATCTGATACTCTTCCAAAAATCCTTCTTACCAGCCATGATGGATTTCCAAATCCCATAACCATGCCTCCCTCTTACCATTTTAGATTTCCATCCATAGTTTTCCCCAAATGTAGCCACAACCACCCTATACCATAGACTCTCTCTCAATCCCAAATCTCTAATGCCACTTAGCCAATAGAGCCTTATTATAAGTTTGAATCTTCCTAATACCAAGACAGCTATTAGTCATGGCCTCTATCATATTTGTTATCGATACCGATATCATAAAAAGGGATAAGAAATAGTTGGGTAAAGTAGTTAATGTTGCCTTCACCAAAGTCAATCGACCACCTTTTGATAAAAAAAATGGCACTTTCCAAGCCTTTAATCTGGCTTAAAATCCTTTCAATCACAAGCTCCCATAATACCTTTGATTTATAGCTTGCCCCCTATGAAAGACCTAAATAAGAAGGGAGATGTCCAATTTTGCATCCCAAAATCTAAGCCAGGATCACAATATCACAATCCTCTCCCACCTGAAACATCTCGCTCTTTGCTAGATTAATCTTTAAATTCGATACAACCTCAAAGCATCTAAGATAGTCCATTTGACTTAAATCTCTATCACAAAATATCATCGTGAAATCAGCAAACTGAAGATGGGAGATAGTCACCCCCTCCTCCCCGCCTACCTTAAGTCCCAAAATGAAGCCCATCTCAGTCTTTTTGATCATTCTACTCAATACCTCTGATACCAAAATGAACAAAAACGAAAATAGGGGATCCCCCTATCTTAGACCCCTTGACCCACCAAAGAATCTTGCTAGACATTCTTTTTTTTTTTTTAAATTAAAGTAAATTATTAAACCATTAAAAGAAAAAGCACTACAAGCAGCATGAGAGATGCTAAAACAAAGCCAGCAAGCAAAATCTGAGGACCGTTAAAGTTGAAGATGAATTTATCCCATTCAAAGATCCAGGAATTGAACGGGGGATGGTCCCTAGAAGAACCAAAGAGCCCATCATGCACCCTTGATAGAATATAATCCATCACATTACGAGACTGCCTTGATCAGCCCTCAAAGATTCTCCTATTACGCTCCTCCTAAACTGACCACCATAGCGCTGCTGGAATTAAATTCCACATCTGCCTACCAATGTCACCCACCCTCCCCTCCTTTGGCTTGGCCAACACGCAAGAAGGCTCCTAACGTCCTTTGGTTGAGTCCATACAACCCCAAAGCAAACAAGTAGTTCCAAAGAGGGGCCACCACAGGCAATGAATGAAAAGATGCCCCGAAGATTCCTTAGCCGAGATACATAGACAACGCCAATTGGGAATAAACATTCCTTGTTTAATGAAGCTCTATCCACCACCATAATTCCCACATGAAGAAGGAAACTTTTAGTTGGATTTGAGGATTACAAACACACACTCTAGGAAAGATAGTTGAAGTTTGGGAACATAAAGCTTCATACATCGATTTGACAAAGAACCCTTTATCTTCATCCGGTAGTCAAATCAACTCATCTTCCAAATTTGGATCCCCAACCGCTGGATATCCATTGGTCAAAATTGAAAAAGATGATGAATGTATACAAAAGGAAATCCAACACTTCTATTTAGCACCAAACCCTATTCTAATCAAAATATAATCCAAAAACTTTCAATTTACATGATCATATGTCTTCTCCAAATCCAATTTGAAGATCACCCCATTTCTTCCCCATAATCTACTATCCTTAATACACTCATTAGCAATTAGAACTTCATCCAAAATTTGTCTACCTCCAATGAAAGCACCTTAAGGAGGAGAGATAATGCCTTTCAACATCAACTTCGAACATCCCATCAGGATTTTGGAAATGATCTTATAAACACCGCTTAATGCTAATGGGACAAAAATTTCTCAATTCCATAGCATTTTTCTTTTTGGGAATAAGGGTGATGAATGTATTGTTCAGATGTTCATAAAATTCTTCCGAATAATAAACTCATCCATTACTTTCATCAAATCAACTTTCACAATATCCCAACACCTCTGAAAGAAAGAGATTGTAAATCCATCTGATCTAGGCGCTTTGTCACCTTTCATTCCCATTATTGAATTATGCACTTCCTCTTCCAAAATCGGTCTCTCAATCCATCCCCTCTCCATTCCAAATATACTACCAAATTCCAATCCATCCAACAACAGTCTAAATGGCTGATTTTCCTTTAAAAGGTTCAAATAATATTTTTCCGCCTCCTTTTAAATACCCTCCTTATTCTGGGCCCACTCTCCATTAATCCATAGCCCATGAATATCATTTTCCTTCTTGTGTTGGGATGCCACTTTATGAAAAAACTAAGTATTTTGGTTGTCCTCTTTTAACCATCTTATCTTAGATCTTTGCTTCCAATAAATCTCATTCACAACCATTATTTAAAACTCCTTTCTATAAGCCTCCATGCTTGCTTTCTCCCAACTAGTCAAATTTCAATCTTCTTTTAATAGGTCAAACTTGCATTTACCTCAAGGCATCTCTTTCTCTCTTTAAAATACCCAACCAACATTTTATTCCAAGCTTTCAACCAAAATTTCAAATTTTTAAGCTTAATGGCAAAAATTTGACTGGGCGTTTCCTATATAAGAAGCCTAATTCCATACTTCTTCCACCAGCTCCCTCTGAAGTCAAGCTCCAAAAACCATAAAAAAAGGGCAGCCCAATGCACGAGGCTCCCGCTAACGCGGGGTCTGGAGAGAGCAAGATGTACGCAGCCTTACCCCCATTTCTAGAGAGGCTGTTTCCATGACTTGAACCCGCACCACCAGGAACGCTAACGGTAAGCCTTACCGTTGGGCCAAGCTCCAAAAATCATCATTCCTCAAATTTTAACCAAGGGCCACCCTTACATCTCCACCCTTCGAGGAGTATCAGGGAATGATCCGATATAGATCTTGGAAGTGGGATCTGAGTTCTACCAGGGAAAAGATTCTCCCAACCTACAAAAAAAGAATCTGTCTAGCCAGCTTAGAGATGGATTGTCCCTAGAGTTAGACCATGTATACTTCGCACCATTCAATAACCCATCAATTAGCTTTCATCAATTAATGGAACTCCCATATTTGATCATCCTATCATCACTTGATCCATCACCTTTTCATTCATGAGTGAAACGTACCAAATTAAAATCACCTCCAATACACCATGAAAGACCCTAATGGCCATTTACATCATCCAATTCCTCAAGGAAACCATCTACCTCCCTGGATAACACCGGGACATAAACCCCGACAAACACCCAATCCTCTGAGCTATCTAACATCTTACATCAAAGTGAGACCAAAAAAGCTTTCACCTCATGCTTGATAACCTTGACCTTATCCTCATTCCAAATCATAAAAATTCCAATTTCTTTAGTTTTTTTAGTAATCGTTTTCCCCCCACCGAGCCAAACCCATCCACCTTTCCAAACCTCAACCTTTGATACTCAATAGATTCGAAAAGTTCTATTATTTCAGCCTCAAAACCTCCATATGATAAACCTAGGAAGGGCCCAAATTACTCCAACTTGTGAAGTACCCACTCTAAAATACAGCCTCTATATGAATATTACAAGGATTGGATTTCTGGTAAAGCATACCATCAAACTTATAAAGAGATTGTGCACCCCCAACAATTGATGAGAATCAATACATAGTAAAATTCCTTTAAATCGACCCAAAAGAACAAAAGTCGTGGAGTAAACAAAAAACAATCTCATGTGCAATGCAATAATTGTATGTGCTTTAGAAAAAGACGTAGCACTTGTAAATATCTACTGAATTTACATATAGTGCTTCTCAATAATCAAAAATATTAAAACATATATAATGCTTACATTTTATGTTCTTATTTATTTAATCATTTTTATGAGAAAAAAGCATTTCATTAAAACTAAATGAGAAAAAGGCATCCCCTGCAAACAAGCAAGAAAAAAAAATAGCATAAAAGTATCCAAAACTAAACCTCCTCCAACTAGTAAAATGCCAATCAACAAGTTCTAATGCTAAATGAAAGCTCCCCTTACCACATTGCCCTGCCCTAAACAATATATGCCCCAAAAGATAACCTTCTCCTTAGCCCTCCTATATAATTAAAAAATGACCCGCAACCATTAAATACTCCATTATTTCCTTCCTTCCACAACGAGACCAACACATGACAACTGGAACGAGATGCCAAAGCCACTTAACAAAGGCCGAAGATTTCCAGCAAACAAGCAAGTAAAAAGGATCCAGTGGAATCACACAGCTTATCCTAAAGTCCCTTAAAATCGTGATTCAAATGTCGGCAACAAATGGACAATAGATCAAATGGTGGGATATGGATTCCCCCCTTTTATGGCATAGCAAGCACACATTTGGTAAATAATAACCTTTCCAAATCATCTTGTCCTCGTCAAAATCTTTCCCCAAACCATTGTCCACATGAAGAATTGAATCTTAGAAGGCACTAAATGAAGCCATATCTCCTTCCACGGCAAAGATGCTCCTTGCAATCTTTTAATTCGCCCAAAACAAGCTTTCATCGTGAACCTCCCCCTGGCCCCAACACCCATGATCTCCCATCATCAAGATTTGGCCTCATCTGACAAGATTCCAATCTTCCCATAGAGTTCATAAGAGGGAAAATCTCCCAATCTAATATGGAACTCCTCAAAACCAGCTGCTAAACTGGCCTTCCATGACATGATTTCAATCTTCCTATATGATTCATGCTCAGATTATAGCCATGTATAATGCCAAATTTTTTTTTTCTCTTTTTAAAATTGTTTGGTTCTCATTCATCTTTAAAATTTAGAAATGTATGAATCTTAAGTTTAATGGTTATATTTTTTAATTATATGTATCTTCTCACCATGCTTAAATTATATATATTGTGCTTCACACAAAAGCTTAAAATGTACATAATGTGCGTAATCTTGAATTTTAATTGTAATAATGTTGCTAAACATACTCTCACACTATTCAAACGCACATCCTTCTCCCTCAAGTCTATTAACACAAAACTAGAGAAGCTATTAGTCCCTAAATATTCCATGAACAACCCTTGGAACAGTAGTGAGAAAATGTTCCTCTCTTGCAAAATAAAAGATTTGGGACAGGAATCACATGGCACATGGAAGCATTTAAAGCAGGCTTCATTTAGGTAACATTGAGGTTTAATCTCCATGTTTATCCCTAGTCTCTCATGGTAGGAGTTGTTGGGATTAGGTACACAAGGTTCATAATTAATTACTAGATATAAAATACAAAAAATAAATAAATAAATAAAATCACAGCACATTAAAATGTAAATATTAAAAATTACAAAATGTTAATGATGTGATGTTTTCAACCCTAGATGTGACTCCTAGGCACCAACTAGTTGTGACTCTAGTTCGTATCTTCTTCTTCCTCTATTATTCATTTTTTGTTTCCTTTGTTTTACTGCAGACCTATTAGTGCTTATTGTTCCTAAACCTGTCAAAACTTAGTTATTTTTTTTTATCCTTAAACCCAACTCTTAAAACCCTATTCTACTCAGCAAAGCTGAATTTCAACCAAAATCCTACTAAATCTTCAACCCTAGCTTCACAAATAAACCCCAACCCCTATCCTAATAGTTGAGGAAAAGAAATCAGATTATTCTCCCTTTGTTCGTACATTAATCTACCATTTGTATGCATTTTTGGAGGTTGTTTTTGCAACCTCATATTTCCTTATATTAGATAGGTTAGCATGTTGAATCAATTCTTCATTTGGGGCATTTGATACTTTTGCTTTGTCTTTCTAGCCATTCCTTTTTTGTGTGTGTTGTAATAGCTAAAAATCTTAGGAAGTTTAAGAGGCAAAGCTGCAGGAGTTCAGGTAGTGAGTTTAGCAAGGAGGTCAATATAAAAAATAAAAATAAAAAGGTGACCCAGTGCACGAGGCTCCTACTAACGCAGGGTTTGGGGAGGGCAAGATGTACGCAGCCTTACCCCCATTTCTAGAGAGGCTGTTTCCGTGACTCGAATCCACGCCACCAGGGATGCTAACGGAAAGCTTTACCGTTGGGTCAAGCCGCCCTTTCTAGGAGGTCAATATGCTTACATGAAATATAATATGTGCCAAATCATCTTTCAACTTCAGATATATAATATCTTAATGTGAATCATCTATTCAAAATCATAAAGAAGCTTGATAGGGACTGGGGGGGAAGAAAGACCAGAAATATTAAATATATAACAGGAGAAGAAAGACCAGAAATATTAGGTCTGTCCCCGATCCAACCCTCCCAGCACCCTGTAGTTACAGGATCAGCGCTGGGTAATGACCTTTTTTTATAACAGGAGAAGTTTCCCAAAGAACAAGGCTGAAAGTGAACCATGCCACATGAAAGGGAACCACTTCAATGATGGTCGGGTTACGATGGTCTCAGTTCTTTCTAAAGTCCAGAAATCAGAATTTATAGTTGAGGGAATCTCAGTGGTTTATTTTATAGTAATTTCCTCTTTCCTAGTTGTTTTTTTATTTCCCAAAAAAAATCTAACATGTAATATTCTAATCTAATATAACAATAACTTTTCATTTTTGCACAATGCAAAGATGAGAAAGTATCTTTTCCTCTTTTGGTTGGATTATCCTGTTTAGTAGGAATTGAATTGTTCTCCTATTTTAGTCAGGGTTACCTTTTTAGTAGGAATTAGAGTGATTTTCCAACTTTGGTTGGAGTTTCATTTTTTACAAGGAAATAGGGGGGAAATTGGCCTATAAATACATGTACTCTCCTCTTGAAAGAAATGAAAGAAATTGAAGATTGCCCTCTTGTTTGTTCTTGCTTTGGTTGACTCCAAGGTGTTCCTAACAGTGGATTCCATAACAGTTCATGGTGAGCTCCTTGAACCTATCTCTTTCTCCTCCTACTAATTTTTTATTGCTTTCTAATATAGTAACTCTTAACACTCTAATTATCCCAATCCGTTAAACCTATACTTTACCAATTGAGCCACTTTATTTGGATTGTAACAATATGCAGACCACACCTTTTAGCCCTTCTTTCACCAATAATAATATATATTCCAGATTTACTTAGTTTAGTTCAAGTTAGTTCAATACAGTAGAACCAGCTTTTTTACTTTGGTTACCCCTTCTCTGTGTGCAGTACAGCTGATGGGTGGGACTCAGAAAGGCGAGGGGGACACATGGGATGGGACTGTGGAAAGGGATAACGCAACATATACAGCCAAACAAAGGTGATAGGAGAGAAAGGTTTTTGGGAAGACAAGTGGTGCGGAGACTCAGCTTTAAAAAGTGGATTTTCCTATGATCTATGCTTTGGCAGCAAACCCACTAGCAAAGGTGGCAAATTACATGCTAACAACACAGGAAATAACCGCATGGCATATGGGAGGAGAATTTGGAGGCCCGTTCCTAGTAGCTGTTAGCTGGTGGCCTATATGGTTGGAGCAGAAATCTATGGTTGGAGAAGAACAACAGAATCTTCATCAATTACTTGGAGCCGTCATGTAGAGTATATAGGAAAGCCAAGGAGAAAGTAGCTTTATGGGCCTTTTGATGTAAGCGATACGAAAACAGCAGAAACGGAGGGCTGTAAATTGTGTGGAACTCTATCACAGAGAGAGATGTGTAATGGTCTGGTTCAAGAATTCTGGGGAGGTTTAAGTGGGTTTCTTTTGTATGAGGTTGCTTTGTAGTTCTTTTTGGGGATTTCTTGTCCCCATTTGACTGAATAATTTTTTTCACATCAAAATTATATATATATATATATATATATATATACACACACAGCAACAAACAGCCTTATCCCAACTATTTGGGGTTGGCTACATGAATCTTGTTCTGCCATTCCGCTTTGTTTAGAGTCATATCTGCTGTTAAATTACAAGCTGCCATGCCCCTCCTTAATAGCACCTTCAACTTGCATTGTCTCACTCCTCCTCACTAGCCCAGTCATTGGTCTTCGTTATACATGACCAAACCATTTCAATCAACTTTCCCTCATTTTATCAACTATTAGTGCTACACCTAAGCTCCCATGAATGGATTCATTCCTAATTCTATCCTTTCTAGTCGTGTCGATCAACCATCTCAATCAACTTTCCCTCATTTTATCAACTATTAGTGCTACACCTAAGCTCACATAAATGGATTCATTCCTAATTCTATCCTTTCTAGTTGTGTCGGTCATCCATATCAACATCCTCATTTCAGCCACACTCGTTTTATGTACATGTTGTTTGTGGGTTGCCCAACATTCTGCTCCATAAAGCATGGCTGGTGTTATAGCTGTCTTATAAAATTTTCCCTTCAATTTTAGTGGTATTCATTCAGCACTCCAAAAGCACCTCTCCACTTCAACCATCCCGCTCCAATTCTATGAGCAACATCATCTACAATATCACCCTCTTTGTGCATGATTGAACCAAGATAACGAAAATGGTCACTCTGAAGTATCTCTTGGATATCAATTCTAACTACTCCCTCATTTCTACTCCTATTTTGGCTAAACTTGCATTCCATATATTCTGTTTTAGTCTAACTTATTCTAAAACCATTTGATTCCAAAACATCCCTCCATAGTTTTAACTTGGCATTTACCTCCTCTCTAGTCTCATCAATCAACACAACATCATAAGCAAATAGCATACACAATGTCACTTCCTCTTGTATACGCCTAGTCAACTCATCCATAACTAAGGCAAAAAGGCACGGACTCAATGTTGACCCCAGGTGCAAGACTATTGTGATCGCAAACTCACTTGTCTCTCCCCCGGTTGTCCGAACACTAGTTATCGCTCCATCATATATATCCTTAACTATGTCAATATATCTATTTGGGAGCTCTTTTTATCCAAAACCCACCAAATAATCTCTCTTGGTACTCCATCATATGCCTTTTCTTGGTCAATAAAGTCCATGTGAAGATCTTTCTTCTTTTCTCTATACTTTTCTATCAATTGCCGAAGCAGGAAAATAGCTTAAGTTATTGATCTCTCAGGCATAAATATACTTTAGTTTCATGTCTTCATCAATGTTCAATCACTCTCTCCCACAGTTTCATTGTATGGCTCATAAGCTTGATCCCACGATAATTGGTACAATTTTGAATATCCCCCTTGTTCTTGTATATAGGGACCACAATAATTTTCCTCCACTCACCCGATCTTTTTTTTAGTTCTAATGATTTTGTTAAAAAGTTTAGTTAACCATGATAAACTATCATCTCTCATACATTTCCAAACCTCACTTGAGATACCATCCCATCCTAATACCTTTCCTACCTTCATCCTCTTCAAAGCCCCTTTAACTTCTGTCACTCTAACCCTACGAAGATATATATGATCTCTATCTCCTCTACTCTACCGATTCCTAAACTGATATTCACTACATGATCCTCATTTAATAATTTTTGAAAATAGTTCCTCCACCTTTTTTTAATCTCTTCATCTATTACTAAGACACTTTGATCCTCACTCTTAATGCATCTAACATGGCCTAGGTCTCTACATTTGCTATCCCTAATTCTCGCAAGTTTATATACACCCATCTCACCTTCCCTAGTACCTAACTTATGATAAAGGTCATCATATGCCTTGAATTTCACATTGCTTATAGCTTTCCTAACTTCTTTTTTAGCATTTTTATATCTTTTTAAGTCTTTTATATTTTTAGTCTTCTATCAATTCTTAAAACAATATCTTTTGGCTTTAATGGTTTTTTGGATTTCATCATTTCACCCCTAAGTTTCTTTAGATGGTTGCACTTTCCCTCTACATTCTCCAAAAACCTCTTCTGCTACTCTTTTAATGCAACCAACCAGTTCATTCCACATGACATTTATATCATCTCCTAAATTTTATTTTCTCTCGTTTTTCAATTTATCTCTAAATTTTGCTAATTTTTCATTTTTTTAAGTTTTACCATCTAATTCTTATGTAATTAATTTCTCGTTCCTTTCTTTTCCATCTTTTAATACGAATATCTCCATTAGCCTATGTTGTGTAGTTAAATTCTTCCCTAGAATAACCTTACAATCTTTACATATTGACCCTTCTATCCTCCTAGTGTGAAAAAAGTCTATCTGACTTTTATTTGACCAACTTTTGTTAGTAACCAAATGTTCATCTCTCTTTATGAAGTATGTGTTTGGCATTGCAAGATCATATGTCATTGCAAATTCTAGGATTGCTTCTCCAACCGCATTCCTTTTTCCAAATCCATATCTGTCACTAGTTTTTCCCACGTGTCCAATTAAGTCACCTCCTATAAGTATTCTCTAAAACTCCAGAATTCTCCTAACTAATCCATCCATGTTTTCCCAAACTCCAGAATCTCCCTATTGATGCCCAAAATAATAGATTTTGGCACAATAGGGAAATTAAAGCAAGTTTGTGGAAAACAAATTGAAGGATATTGATGTTTGGACGGCTGCAAACGGTACCGCCATTGTTTCTTATTTTGTTTTAAAGGAATTGAACGATCCTATCAGTGGATCCCTAGCAAGGTCGGGTGATCAGATTCAGATCATCAAAGTTTTGATACCATGGATGCAATAAGAGAACCTTATCACACTGACTCAAAAATATGGGACAGGAATTGGAAATTCAGGCCGTGGATAAGAAGATCTAGATTGTACAATGATGAAGCACCCCGAATAGCACAAAAAGAATCTGGGACATCTGTTACAAAAAATAATCAAATTGCAAAAAAAAAAAAAAATGAGAATATAATCTCTTCAAACATCAATCCATCAAAGATAGAAATTTAAAATTCAAATTACACACTTGCCTTCTGCTAAGTAAGAAGGTACAAATTCATGACCAAAAAATAAAAAAGATCATCAATTTCAGAACATGCCATAGATTTTGAACATAAGAAGTTACGGACTCTTTTAACATGTTATGGTGCTGAGTGAATTTAATTAAATAAAATCTCCAGAATAATTTTTGCAAGGAGATAAACTCATTCTACAAAACACAAGTAAGAAAATGAATATTAACAGCCAAAAGAAAACACATCTCCCTATCATATGAACCCTACCAAAATACCCAATCTTAAAGAGAGAATTCATGTAAAGAATCCAATGTTCCTAAGATCTTGAGGGAAAACAAACTAGATCTTTCCAACCAGCAAAGTAAGATCGTGCAATATAGCCAGGAAGAAAAAGATCAAAATAGAAATCCCTATTCACCCACCAAATAGAAAAAAATAATTTCATAAGAGATTGCAAATCAGTTAAAAAATAAAAATCCACTAGAAATCCAGTGAAAAAAGAACAAATAAGAAGGAACTCACATCATATAAAGCATCAAATACTCGTAGAACCAAATAAAGCATAACGTACGCAAAGGAGCACACGAGCACATAATCCAAATAGAGTGTAAGGAAAAGTAAGCAAAGCATAACCAATAACAAAAAGAGAACAAAGGATAATAATCTAAGGATTGATGCCGTGCAGAGCCATTAACAAAGAAAAAAAAAATCATTTCAAAGAACAAAAACCATAATTCTAAAGAACCCACATCAGATACAACAGAAGATACTAGAAGCTTCATGGAATCAAAGTACCCATTAAAGATCTTCCACAAACACATAAACCCAGATCGAAATTTTCATGAGACAACCAATAACATAAGAAAATGCATACAAATAAAAAGAAAAGTGATAGATTTACAGGGCAGGTAAAGGGCTGATACCTTGCAGGGTCTGGCCTTGATGACGATGTATCCATTCTTACGGATTGTCCCAGCCTGCTGAGGGTAAGTCTTAGACGCCCCAGCGTCGGCTTTCGACTCAAAGTGATGCTCCTCGTCAGACATTTCTCTCTACTTCTCTCTGTCACAGACTCCTTCTCCCCCTCAGTTTCTCAGCTGCATAAAGTGGTAATAGAGAAGAGGAAGACTTCAGGAAGGCATCTTCCTTCTTATAACCACACCTCTCTCTCTCTACCCTTCCATTCCCTTTCAAACTTTTGCCCCTCTTTCTCTCTCTCTCGCTCTCTCTCTCTAGGGTTTCATAACCATTTCCTTAACCCTAGTTAAGAAAGATCTAATCTTGACCGTTGATGGCCATGCCTCAACCCTTCTTTTTAGCTGGATCAGATCGGCATCTTTCTCATCATGTATATAATTTTTTAAAGATTAAATAAAGCCTTAAGATGAAGGATGTCTCTTTCTTGGAATCGAATTTCTTTTGGCAACCTCTCTGCGGTCCAAGAAGATGACAGAATGAATACTATTCCCATTATCTCTTTGGTGATTGATGATGGTTAGAGTCCCTATCTAAGGAGCTTTTTGTTCAAGCCCCAATCTTTTATTTGTTATTATATTAATCAATTGACAAAATCTCCACATAGTCCACAATTATTCATGTAAGATTTTTTAACCTCACCCTAGTCAGTCAACAAGTAAAATTGGTATCCTTTAAAATAGGAAGAAAATGTTCTGTGAAGAAAAATATAAGGTGACAGGTGTTATGTTGGGGGTTAAAAACGTCTAAAAACTGTTCAAATGAAAAAGTAAGTAACCAAAAGAGATGCAAAATTTGATCAATCAACGGCACACCTACACAGACAAGCATTCTCCTTTAAAATAAGATGGGATTAAGACTGTCAAGTTGTCAACAAATCAAATACGAATCAGATACAGACATACCATATTTGTATTTGTTTATTTTATTGAACTCGAATATTTTTCAGATATTTATGAAAACAATAAAAACCTATGAATTACAGAGATAGAAAACGATGGATAGGTCAACAAGAAAATAAGGAACTGGCTACTGGGAGCTTTCTTTCATTCAAATTGGGAATGGAAGATGAAAACTGGGTTAAGGTTAAGCTTATGATATTTGTATGTTGTATTCTACATATTATGTCCTACATCATTAAAATATAAATATTAATTATATATATTTTGCAACGGACTTAGATATAGATACATTCAAATTGAACATTAGCAAATCCAACAAGAATCAAATACGGATAATTATCAAATAGTTGACAGCCCTAGATGGGATCATATCCACCAATAGGATCCCTAGCATCAATCAAGCACCAATTTGGAGCTGACAGGTGACTAAAAAGGTGAATTACATCCTTGAACCCATGGTTAAAAAAATCTTGTGATTGGTGCTAGAAACGATCCAGGATAGTTTGAAATTGTAGACAATTTTTTTTCATTTTACCTTGTTTTTTAAAACAAAAAACATTTACTAACAACATAATTTGTGCCACAGTCTTTATAGGAGGGATGGAACATGGAAGTAGTATTGCACTTCAAGAGAGGCATGGATTTAAGTAGCATTTCGCAGGTAATTGCATTAACGTCTGCTACTCTCGCAATGTGGACCGTTTGGTCCTACAAGAAAATACCCACAAGTATATCGTGTGGGACACCATGTGGCAATGAATCCACATGCATATTTTACACACCGACCAAAATCATTAAAGTTAACCACATCATTATTGCAGGATCAATGAGTGTGACTTGCACCGCATGCTGATGAGGAAAAATCCTCCCCTGCCCACAGATAAATCTGTTGGGGTAGGAAACTGACACTTGCCCCCAAAAAAGTGTAAAATCACTTTTTGGGGATATCTGTCACATTTTCTATTCTGACAAATTAATCTATGAACAGGAGAGGATCCCCTAAGCAGGTTAATATCGGGTTTTTGAATTTGGGTCTCTTTTGGGGCACATGCATTTTGAATTGAACACTTTTTTAACATTTTTAACCCTATACACATTATGTGTTAGCCTATTGCATGGTCACACCAATTTAATAATCTCACATGATATATTTTAAATGAACATTCTGTTTGTTGCATAACAAACCATGCAGAAGTTCTTCAAGAACTATGATCAAATCGGCAATGATGGTAATATTACACAATTGGAATTGTTATTCACACCGTTGGTAATGTTCCTTGTGGTATATTAGCACCGGATAACTCAATTGTGTAAGGCATCCGAAGCCTCTCTTCTACACAAATAAGTACCCAATTATTTTCACCACTTGAAAGATCATTTAAGCACCTTAACTTGAATCAGTACCCTTGCCCGTTCAGCTTTAAAAAAACCCCAAAAATAAGTACCCAATTATTTTCACCACTTCAAAGATCATCTAGCACTAAATTTGAATCTGTACCCTTGCCCATTCAGCTTTATAAATCCCAAAAATGTTAAGGGTTATTAACACACACACACACACACACACAAACAAAAAGGTTTAAAGTGTGTTTTAGCCTTGTAGGAATTTACCACATAGATGTCCAAAACAGTTGAGTCGACTTTCTTGTGGCATTTAGAGCAAGGTTTAACGGAACATATGCTCCAACATTCATTCTTTATTTGTCATAAGGCCTGTCTAGTTGCCTTGAACTGAATAGAAATTGATAGAAAAGGAAAAAAAAATCTGTAGTCTTCTACTCTTTTTGTTTTTATGTTTTATGACTATTTGGTTGCCAAGAAATAAAAAAGAAAAACTTACGTGTCACAATTTTCATGTAAAATGAGGATTTTCAAACAATAATAGTGTGAAAATAAAATGGTAGCAGCGCAAAAAACATTACGTGCGTGAGAAAATTTTGAAAATTAAGGACTTCTTATTCTTGTCAACTAGACAACTTGTAAATGATTTTTCTCAAGAAATTTTTTTCCAATAATCACAAGAAAACTAGCTTTTTCACACTACCCAAACAGGGCCAAATGGGATACTTGAAGATCCATTGCATTTGTTTTGCATCTTTTCTCTGTCCTTAGCATAAAGGTTACAAGTATCTTGTCAAAGAGATGAAAGTCTTCGTCTTCTTCTTTTATATATATATAAAAGATGAAAATCTTCTATGCCAAACATATTACCATGTTCCATGACATGTTTGGCCTTAATTTAAAAAAAAAAAAAAACCCTCAAATCTTTAAACAAGAGTAAATGATCTATTTTATATAATTTTTTAGTAGGGCCATAAGGACCCACTGTTGCATCATCAACACGATCCATTGCAGAATTGGTGTCCATGGGGTTTGAAATTTAAATCTCTGCCTTAAAAAAGGCAATGCCGTGCTCTAAAACAATCAACAGGTCATGATTATGATTTTCCAAGAATGCAATGGCCTATCACTTTCATGTGAAAATATCAAAAATAAAAAATAAATCACAAAGTGATTCGCAAGTACTTGTTACACCTTACATTTTGCAGGAACTTTAATATATTCTCTCTAAGATGTGTCAACAACTTTAATGACCAACTTCCTTTACTATGGCATAGATGTCATATTATGATATTACCTTCAGTGGTAAACTGAATTATATGAACTAAAAACCTATGGTTATTTGCATACCAATTTTTAATCAAAATAATGTCTATTCTTTCTTTGGTTGTTACTGTAATCCCTTGCATTCAACTAGAAAAGACTAAAACTTCACTATGTTTTTGTCTCTTAATCAGATTAAACATGTTCTGAAAAATGTATCACTTTGTTCATTGTTCGAATCATTTTAAATTTTTTATGTTGATGAGTTCACCGGTCAAAGTAAACTATTTTCTTGTAATTCAGATAAATACCATTTCCAATTGTCAATGCATTCCACCCATTGTGCTTTTCATGATTATCATAAATAAACAAACATTATTTTAATTGTTCTAATTTTACCGAGAAATTCAATAATAAAAGAGCTAAGAGTACTTACATGATTTATTAGCCAATTAAGGCTTATTCCACTTCATTCAATTTTGAATTCTTCTAACCTCTAAAAATCTATCTTATAAATTTATAAATAATAAGTATATATTAAAACTCAATTAAAGTAATGTCCTTACAATAATATAAATATTTTGGTTGGGCCTTCGACATCAGAAAATGGTTGGAAGAAGGAATCTACGAGTTTGAAGACATTTTGGTATCCAAGGAAAAGAAGACCCAGAAGGACTATAAATAGAATGAGGGATTGGGTCTCCCCAATAGGCAATTCAACACAGCTCCACTCCAAAAAATGCCCCCGAAACCCCCCCCCCCCATCCCAAGGTAAAGGATGATTGTTGATGATGTTCAGGCAAGTTTCAATTCAATGCCTCAATTTTTGTATAATAAATCAGTCTTATTTACCAGATAAAAAGTTTGGTAGTTTACCTTGATAATCAATATCACTACTGCTCCACTTCTTGTTATTGAATATTTTAACTTGGAAAAAACCTATATTGATGGATTAACCCTTCTTCTTGATTCCCTTTTTTTGGGTAATAATTCCCCTTGATCCCTAGAATTTTGGTGACTGGTAGAGTAGTCCACATCTACATGATTTGAGTTGTGGAATCATAAGTAAGGTTAGGTTCGCAAGTCACATTACTTGGTGACACCACTATATGTTTTTGCATGGAGAAAGGATCTTCTACACCCAAATTTGTCTGTCGCCCCATGTCTCCACACCACAGGCTGACATGTGATGTATTTTTGAATTTGGTGCCCATTTTAGGTACTTACTTTGTCATTTGAACACTATTTTATAGTTGTAATCCTATACACTTTTTTTGGATACTTGCTTTTTCATTTAAAAACTGTTTTAACCCTATACACCCCCACTCTTTGGGTGAGGGATACAGGGGGACAGACAAATTAGGTGTAGAAGATCTTTTCCTTTTTGAAGTTCCAATGGTAAAAGGTTGTGTTTTAGAGCACAAAAGAAGCCATATTGGCTCCACTGAAATCACAACATAGTACAGGAGAAGCAACTTTACAGCATTGGAATATTACACAAACTGTGACCGACAGCCATTCCATGGGATTGAACCTCTCACAATAAGAGGGGATGCAGCAACCACCAGGACAAGAGGGGATTGACTTAAAGGCTTTGTTGTATTGGGATTTCACAACTGGTAAATACAGTGATGGTTGATTCACAGCTTCAACGTTATGCAATTTCACAGTAAGTAAAAAGATTTTAGTAAATATTCAATTATTTGTTCATCTAGTTAAAAGGCATAAAATAGGAAGACACTCCTTTTGGGGGACAACCATATCCCACGCTTGGGATTAATTTTTTCAAGACAAAGATATGCTATGCTAGCTTGCTAAGTTGGTAAATTCAGCTGGGTGTTGCCTGCCACAGCCAAGGTTTAAAACCCATCCTTACTACTTTAACCACTATGCCTGCCAGCCCCTACAGTTCTAAAGAGTAAATACAAGTGAAGTAAAAAAGAGCTTTGCCACCAAATACAAAACCAAACAGGTTAATCAGTGCATGCTTTGGCAACCTACAGCCTTAACACTGATTCTCAGGTTCTTTCGTCCTCTAGTCCCCCTGTTTGGTTAGGGAGCTCTTTGAATTCTGATGTTGTTTCTATTCCGTTCTCCGTCCTGCCTTAATATATTCTATGTTAATTAACCAAAAAAAAGAAGAAGCTCATGGTTGAATCACAAAACTTAGATCTCAAACAGTGATATATGTGGAATGAACTCAGGTCAGTTTAGCTCAAAATCATTGTAAGATACGAACCTCAAAATCCAAATATAAAGCACAAGTATATGGGACATGAAAGGAATGAATCTTCAAAACTCACAATAGCTGAGTGTGGCTTTGAATATATTATTGGAGCTTCACATATAGAGCTAGATTGGCTAGCCTGTGAGATTATTGTTTTTAGAGAGGAAAAAAAAATTATAGATCTTACCATCCCTTGCTGCACTTTTGGTCATTTCATGTGAAACCTACTGCCAAAATTTTCTTTCGAGCACTAACAAATATATGATCGATTGGATGATTAGCTCAATCTAAATGAACTTTATTATCCATTAGATTATTAGCAGACGCTATAGCACTGCTATATGTCCTAATTATTCAAGGAAAAAAATTAGGTGAGGACAAATCTTGTGAGAACTGGGAAAATGGCATCAGGGTGCAGACACATCAGCACCAAAACGTGATAAGTACCCCCCAAAAAGTATAAATTACTTTTTGGTACTAATGCGTCAGCCTCTCTGGTGCCGTTTGCACAGTTCTCACAAGACTCATTTGCACATAATCCGAGTCCAATTATACATAGTACTTTTCACCATTAATTATAGATAATGCGGGCAAATCATTTTGCTTTCTAAGAGGGCCACTGATCAAATGATAAATCATCTAATCATTTGATTTATGTAAATAGGGAGCTATTTAATCCAAGATGGGATGGGTTTTACATTCATTTACATCTATTTTAGAATCTTTTAACACCGCGTAGGGTTTGGATTTTAAAAGAAGATGATGGTGATGGACAACCATCACCCCCACTGAGTGGTACAGGAGAATGTGGACAAATCTTATCTTACTAAAAGGATCTTGATTGGAGTTCCTTTTTCTAAATTATGTTGCTAATGAGGTGAGTGTGAACGTTTAAAAAAGAAAGACATGTCAAGAAGCTTATTCATACTTAGAATTCAGAGGGAGTATTTTCTTCCACATCCTTTTAACTCTACTTCAAACATATCCAAGAAGACCAAACCAATACCACCACCTCATTTGAAAAATATCATGATTGATGAACAAATGATTGAACAGTACAAAAACGGATTGCATATACCTTGAATAGTATTAATGCTTAATATGATCATTGCCTGTCTTTTGCAAATAGTAAACAATGCAAAAACTTGCACTGTATTCTGGAATGAGATATGCTGGAAACAGTTTTGAAAACACCTAGATTTTTTTGTGCAAAATCTGATCAGGTGGTTATGTTTGATCCAAAATAAAAGTGAGACCCACATGTTGTTTAAGGTGGGTCCACATGAGTTTGTGTTCACCTCAATGACGAGAACAACTCCGTATGGTTGGATGCTCAAAACCGTCAATGGGTGAATGAGAAATTGTCTCAAAAACTACTTAGTTGATCACCCGTAAAAGTGTGAAATTTGAATAGTCCCACATGGACTAGCCCAGAAATTTATGTATGTTTATATACACTAATGT
>JAOXJP010234674.1:0-10125 GCA_025762735.1 Platanus orientalis
AACCCAAAAAATCAAATTGCTCTCCCCACCCCCCCTCCTTAAAATGTTTGATTCTTCAAAAACGAGAACGAAAACACTTGTTCCCTCCCTTTTTCTCCCATCCAAACCCTACACCATTTGTAACATCATTGTTGTGTGAAAGATTTGTAATCACCCAATGGATCATCAAAGAGTCGAATTCGAGCAAGAAAATCTGTCAATGGTAAGTATTTTCTGTTTTATGAAGAAAAAAAAATTCTACATGTTATTCGAAGGTACAGGTCGAGACATACCCAAGTTCGTTTGGACCTCAAGGTCCGAACAAACTTGGAATTTTGTTTTCTTTTTTTTTGCCCAAACACTTCTAGTTTTCTACGACACTCAGTTATGTGATATATTGATTTGTTTTACGATGTTCCAATTGCAGGGTGATGCTTCAAACCAATTTAGTAAGGTTTTCACCAAGATGGTAGTGGATTATACCAGTGAGTTTATCACGTACAAGGTAAATATTTTCGAATTGTTTTTGAGTTATTATGCGAAGAATTTTTGACTTATTATGCTTCATAGACTTATGTTATTACTTTTTTTACAGATATTCAGGAGCCGAGCAGACTTCTATAAGTGGGAGGTCGGGGTTGGGCGAAGAAATGGTTTTGTTATTGTCACTAAGAAGTCAGATTCAGGTGCTTCCCCAATGAAACCAAGAATTACCCTTATATGTGAGAAGAGTGGCCGGTATAGAGAGCTTAAGAAAGATGTGAATCAAGATAAAAAACATGTGGTGTCAGGTAGCAAGAAATGTGTATTTCCGTTTGAATTGAAGGGTAAAAAGTTACCCACTGATGATAATTAGATTTTGTTAATAGTGTGTGGTGTGCATAATCATATGGCTACAGATCATCTCGAGGGACATTCATATGCTGGAAGACTGTCACAAGAAGAGACTTCGTTATTGGTTGACATGTCCAAGAGTAGGGTAAAACCAAGGATATTTTGGCTACACTGAAATAAAGAGACCCCTTAAATGTTACCACCATTAAGACAATATACAATGCACGACAGAGACATAGAACGGCAAAAAATGGTGAAAAGTTTCAAATGCAGCTACTATTGTGACAATTAGCAGAACATGGATATATCGAGTGTCATAGACAAATCGATGATATCAAGACCGTGATTGATTTATTTTGGGCACCTCCGGTTAGTTTGAAATTTTTACGTCCATTTCCACATGTGTTGATCATAGATTACACCTACAAGACGAATATGTATCGTATGCCTCTTTTGGAGATTATTTGATTGACATCCACTGATATGACCTTCGTTGTAGCCTTTGTATATATCTAATATGATAAATAAGATAACTTTACATGGGCATTGAGTGTTTTGCGTGATGTGATCGGTCATAGTGTTCATCCTCAAGTTATTGTGATAGACAAGGAGGTAACTTTGATGAATGCAATCTTTACAGTGTTTCCTACTACTATACATTTATTGTGTAGATGGCACATCAGTAGGAACATTCTTGCGAAGTGTAAGAAAATGTTTTTGACAAAAAAGATTTGGAACAGGTTCATCATGGGTTGGAATGTATTGGTGTTTTCAACGATAGAAGAAGAATACTTCTAAAATCTCGCATCATTGAATCATAAATTCAACACGTATCCAGATATACTCGAATATGTGTGAAGTAATTAGCTAGATGTATATAGAGAAAGATTTGTGGCTGTTTGGACAAATCGATGGATGCATTTCGAGACAACTACAACGAATAGGGTTGAGAGTGCGCATACAAAGCTAAAAGGCAACTCAGATCGAATAAAGGGGATTTTGAGTTCTCTTATAATAGTATACATACATTGCTTGAGTTACAGCGTACAAGTATAAAAACATCTTTCAAGAAGAGTAAAATAGATGTGCTAATCTTTCAAGTAAGGCAATTTTGCGTCGGACTTTGATAGATGGGTAATCTTTTAAGGAAAACTCTTATCTAGATGTGCTAATCTTTTGTCCTCTACCTTGAAGAAGATGGCTCCTAAAAGGAGATTAGATAGCATTCCTGAAGCCAGCGAGTCATCTAGTGCATCGAGGTCTCGAGCAAGGCATGGCGAAGCCATTCCTGTTCCAACCAAGGAGGAAAACCCTTTGTTCTTATTCGATTTTGATACCTGTCATGTACTCTTTACTTGTGCATTACAACAATTTATACTTTTAGTTGTTGTGACCTAAACATGCATGTCTTGCAGATATGGTGATAGATCTTGCCCCTGAAGAAAGGGAGGTGCAGGTGAGCGAGGCCCGTAAAGAATGGGATGCACTTATCCGATGTTTAGTTTCTTTGTCTGCTAAAGATTCCGATCTTCTTGCTATCCGGGAGGAAATTATGGGTACTGTGAAGCATATAGAGGCTCGCGTGTATAACTCTGAGTTTAGGGGTGTGGTAGAATGCCTTTTGGATGCCCTATCTAAAGTTTGTGAAGTGAAGTATACCATGATGTTGAAAGTGCTAGAGGATACTATCCACTTGTGCCTTCAAGAAGAGGAGATCAAGATGGCCAACCTAACAACCCAATAGACTCGCGTGTTAGAAGAGATTACCCAACTAGTGAGGGATGTTAACGAGCTAATGACTCAGATAGAGATGTTAAAGGATCATTACAACAAAGTGATGAATCATATAGAGGCTTGTAAGAGGTTCATGGACTATGTTAGCAACTTGGTTCGTCGCACCATTTATATGTAAAAGCGTTGTAGAGCCAAACTGATGAGCTGAGAGAATGATTGACGTGATGAGCTCTCTGAGGAAGTTGTATATTATTTCAACGTGGCTCAGTCAGATGTGGATGCAGCACATGATGTCTTAGAGGATAATGCGAAAGTATTGCCTATGCTTCTTGTAAAACTCTTTAATTTTATTCGCTCTGATGTAGTGGCAGAGGCTAAAAACACAACGTAGCATGATGTTGGATGCCCATTATTATGATGTTGTAGCCTCTGCTTTGTTGTATCAAAATTTAATTAATGGAAATCATTTTATGCACGTTTTATCAAAATGAGTGTTTTTGCAACACAAATAATTGCATAATCATAGAAAATTATAAGAATACATGCTCCCCCCCCCTTGAGAAGTGTATCATGTAGTTAGATGTCAAAATGATATAGTTCTCAATGAGAGATTTGGGATTTTATGGTGGTGGGGTTGCATCTTTCTTGTTATGGCAGACTGCCTACATACCTTGGAACAGGATCAAGCCAAGTCGTAGTTTGATTATGGGATTTTGGGTATATATGTCCATTTTTGCCCCTAGTGGTCGCCTACTAAGACTGCAATTTGCCTAATTTTTTCATCTTGTTGCCATTATTGGTTTTCAACGAGATCAGCGATAGTTTAATCTTGTCATGATTGGATTCTTTTACTTACAATGCCCATGTCGGTTTTCACTATGTCCTTTCCACTTTGTTTCCCTTTTTTTTTCCTTAGGATCCCTTAACCTAAGACTGGGGTTCGCCTAACTTTTGCATCTCATTACCATTGCTAGTTTTCAGTGAGATCAGCGATTTTTTTTATAAATTGCAATTGCATCTGAGATGTGGGGAGCTTAGACTTCCTACGTACCTATTTCTAATAGGATCAAACATACGTAGTTCCTTGAAGGCAAGTACTTAGCAATTAAGGATAGTATTTTTTCAGGAATCTGGCATTAGTGACTGGAAGTATTTGGTTGCCCTCAACATCCCTAAGGAGATATGCGCCGTGAGGGTAAGATTTTCCGATGGCATATGGGTTATCCCACTTAAAAGTGAATTTACCTTCTTCTCTTTTGTTAGGATGAAGTTGTGACCTAACAAGGAGGACAAGTTCACCTTTTGTGAAGGATCAAATTTTGACTTTCTTATAGAGGCCCTTGCTATGCAGGCTTGGTATAACTCCAAGCTTTGTTAAGCAACAAGTCTGGACTCATCAAGAGCCTCTAGCTCAAAAAGGCTAATCTTAGTAGCATCTGCGTCAGTTAGGCCTTTGTGTATCGTGACTCGTAAAGATGGAACTTGGATTTCCACTAGTAAAACGGCCTATGCCCCAAATATAAGGGAGTATGAAGTCACTTGTGTAGGAGTACGAACTGCAGTGTGATATGCCTAGAGTGCTTCAGGGAGGCATTCGTGTCAATCCTTTTTGTGATGTGATACCATCTTCTTGATAATCTTACATAGAGTCTTATTAAAGGCCTCTGCCAGACTATTGGCCTGGAGATAATATCATGAGAAGTGCTCCAAGTTGATGTTTACTTCACCATAAGCTTGTATAGTTATGAGATAATGAACAGTTGACCATTGTCTGTGATGATACGATCAAAGACTGCAAATCTATAAATGAGATGGACTTTTATGAACCATACTATGTCTGACGCCTTAATTTCGCATAGGGCTACGGCCTCTGCCCATTTAGAGAAATAGTTTGTTGTTGCAAGAATGTAGTGGTGCCCCTTGACGGATGTAGGAGTGATTGGTCCCACAATGTCCATACCCCACTTAGAGAAAGGGCAAGAGCAAGATGTGGTGTGTAATGGTTTCAGTAGTACATGTCCATAATCTCTATGTAATTAACAGACACGACAACATTTAGAATATTCAATGCAATCCATGACCATGGTTGGCAAATAATAACCCAACCTCTTTAACTGATATTACAACTTAGGCCCACTTTGATGTCCCCCACATACTCCAGCATGAACTTCATTCATCATTTTGCATTCTTCATTAGTTGACAAACAACAGAGTAAAACATCGTCTAATGATCATCTATAACTAGTTGCCTTATAGGGCAAAGCGTGGCGCATGCCATCGCCCACTTGATAGGGTCGGCAGGCTCTTTTCTATCCAAGAGATGTTGGATAAGAGGTGCACACCAATCATCGTCGACCACTTCTAGTTCATCATTATCCTGATCCCTCTCTTGTATTTCTATCAAGTCGATAGTGCAAGCGAGTGTATCATCCTCGCCAAATTTAGTAAGCGAAGGTATGACTCATCTTTCTCCAATGTGAATGGTGAGATAATCATCTCTTGGATGAGTGAGCAATGTGACCAGACTAGCAAGTACATTAGCATGCCCATTATGATCCCTTCAGACATGCTGTATTTGTAGTCACCAGAATAACTTTGCCAAGTCCTTGGCTCTTTGGAAGTAGGGTGTTAGACTCGGCTTCTTTATGTGAAAAAGGCCATTCATTTGTGGAATAACTAGTTCCGAATCACTGTGTACACTATGAGATCATCAATAGGGATCTCTAAGGCTAACTCAAGTCTCGCTATGAGAGCCTCATATTCAGTTTCATTATTTGAACAACCCTCAGCTAAGGTGAGTGAGTGTATGATGGCACCATTATTGGGGGTAACAAACACAATGCTAATCCCTAAAGATTTATCTATGTTTTCTCCTAGGGTAATTATTAGTCCTCAAGATGATTCATCAAAGAACATTTCCCACTATTTCTTTATGTTAATCTACATGACATACTCATCAAGAAGGTCCAGCTATAGAGGGAAATCATCTAGTATTGGGTGCACAGTGAGAAAGTCAGCAAGAGCTTGTCCATTTACCGCACGTTGTGGGATGTAATGGATGTCAAACTTGGAGAGGAGAATAATCCACTTAGAAATATGCCCCAGGACAGAAAGGTGAGTCAAGATATATTTCAACGGATCCATCCTAGAAATAAGATGAATTGTCGTTGTCAATAGATAATGTCTCAGCTTCTGAAGTGCAAAGATAATGGCTAAGCAAATCTTCTCGATAGCGGAGTAATTCAATTTGGCTCCCACCATAGTTTGGCTAAGATAATGTAAAGCATGCTCTTTGCCTTCATCATTGTGCTGGGAAAATAGGGCGCGCAGGAAAGAATCCATAGCAACAACATATAGTAATAACAACTTTCCTAGAGAAGGGCTTATGAGTACAGGTGGATTCAACAAGTATTGCTTGATGTTATCGAAGGCGTTCTGGTAGGCTTGATCCCATACAAAAGGAACTCCCTTCTCCACTAATCTAGAAAAGGGCTGACAATGTCCTACGAGATTAGAGATGAATCATCGGATGTATGCCAACCTGCCTTGAAGTCTTTTGAGCTCAGTGATATTCTATGGTGTTCACATCTCCACTATGGCGGTAATTTTCTTGGGATCTATCTTGATGCCCTTGTGTTAAACAACAAACCCAAGGAATCGTCCTAAAGAAACACCAAAAGTGCACTTGAGAGAATTCATCTTCAAGCTATAGTGACGAAGCCATTGAAAGACCTAGTCCAAGTCAACAATGTGGTTTTTTCTATGTTTAGTTTTAACAACCAGGTCATCCACATAACATTCAACCACATTATGCAGAAGGTCTTCGAATATATAGGACATTGCCCTCTGATAAATGACACCAGCATTCTTCAACCTAAAAGGCATGACCCGATAGCAAAATATTGCAATTAGTGTGTGGAAAGTTGTAGCTTCTTCATCATCTGGTGCCATTTGAATTTAGTTATATCCTGAGTACATGTCCATAAAAGAAAGAGCTTCATACCCTGTGGTGGCATCCATTAATAGATTAGTGAGGGGTAACGAGAAGTCATTTTTTAAGCAAGCATTATTAAGATCCCTATAATCAATACACACCCTAATTTGACCATTTTCCTTTTGAACATGCACAATATTAGGCTATTAGCAAGCCATTTTGGATATCAAACTTTTGGAATAAACTTGGCCTTAAGGAGCTTATCTACCTCCCCCTCTATTTTGTCGGTGATATCATGCCTAGCTTTTCTTCGATATTGTTAATGGACTGCTGAGAAGGATCAATTGCAAGGAGATGGACTGCCATGTTAGGATCTAACCATGACATCTCGGAATAGTTTCAAGCGAACACATCCCATTTTCTCTAAGAAATTCAAGGTAATGTGCCTTCTCTTCTGAGGAAAGGAGAATACTGATAAAGGTGGATCGAGGGTCTTCTTTTGTTCCCAAGTTTATTTTGATCAAGTCATCGACCGTTGTTTAACCTCCGTCTTCAAGTCTGGAGGTGCAGTCATAACCTGTCCCATGACAAAGTCTTCAGAGGACTCAGTTTGGGCTTTAACAAATAAACACTCGAATAGGCCATCCTCTAATAGTTCAACCCAGCATGTTGTAATCATATGTGAAGAAAATTTTAGTTTGGTGGGCCTCCAACCTAGGCCTCTCATGTCATCTTTGTTTTTGAAGTGAAGAACTATTCACTCAAAATCTTTGGTAAGAACTTCTTTGCCTTTATACGATTCTTTCCATTCTCCTTGTTGGTTGATACCATAACTTTCAAGCAACTATAGAGCTAGCTTCATGTGTGGTAGTAAATCATTTGGATCCTTCAACTCTCTTTCTTTGATAGTGGCTGAACCATCCTTCGGTCGGATAGGGCCTTTAGGTTGGAAGATAGTGGGAGACCGGTAAGGGTCAATCCGCAATCCAGAAAACTACGCTAAAGGAAGAACAAAATCTGATGCTACTGTATCAGGCAGAAGCTTAGGTTTGCTCTTAGTAGCCTTAACAGGATGTCTTACTTTTAACTTCTGAGGTTTCATATCATTGTAATCACCAGATGAGACATCTTGTGGCTTAGCTTTTGGGTATTATCATGCATCAGAAAAATATGTGTCTGCCACTTAGAATGGGTTATCATCAGCTACTATAGTGCCTTGAGTATCTTGCCACGGATACTTGATGCATTGATGAAAGGTAGAGGGGATGACCTGATATTTATGCCTCCATGGTTTCCCTATGAGAGCATTATAAGTAGTGTTTGCTTCGATGATAATGAAGCGCGTCCAATCTTCTATATGTCCAAATTTAGTCTTTAGCCTGGTGGAGCCAAGGGGCCTTTGTTCATTCTTATTAAAACCCTGGATGACAAGGCTACTGGGTCTGAGTTGAGACGAGTCAATCCCCAAATAAGCCAAGGTCTTGGTAGGCAAAATGTTAACTGTCAAGCCTCCATTGATTAAATCATATGTCACAAGTACAAAATGATACTAAATCAGAATAAATAAATATGTAAGAGTCCATTAACTATGACAATGATCAAAATCTAATAAGAGTGCAAAAGTAATAAGCAAAATCAACAAGAGTCTATAACTAAAATCAACAAAGTGTAACTCATAAGGAAAGTGCAACATGTAATGTAAATGTTTGCTTCAAAATATATTAATAAATAAATAGGCCTTAGCACCTCTCAAATAAGGTACCTTAGCTAATAAATCTTAAAACTGATGCATGCTCATGGAAGTCTAATGCAACTCTCAAACTCATATAATCCATGAAGGGTTTCCAACTAAGCACACCTCGAATTAAAACAACTCAACCCATGTAGGGTTCTTGACCCAAATCTCGTCAAAACACCTTGTACCAAATCCAACGGATTAGCCCATGTAGGGCTTCTAACCAAATTGAAATCATGTAGCCCATGTAGGGTTTCTACAAAACGGAAATCTCGTCTAACTCATGTAGGGTCCCTAACAAAATTGAAATCTCGAACATAAATGGTGGGCAACTAGTGCCCGTCTTCACTTATTAATGTCACCCGGTGATTGGGTCCATAAATGGGGTCATAAAACCAATATAGCCTGCAAAAATCCCCCAAGACATCAAGGGTTAGCCCACAAAAATCCCTAGGGCATCAAGGGTTGGTAGGCAACTAGTGCCGTCTTCACCTATTAATGCCACCCAATGATTAGGTCTTGAACTGAAATTGGTCAATATACCAATATAGCCCGCGAAAATCCCCTAGGGCATCAAGGGTGGTAGGTAACTCGTGCTGTCTTCACCTATTATGTCACCCGGTGATTGGGTCCAAAATAGAATCCATGAAGTTGGAACAGTACTTAAAATCAATGTATATATAGAGTAATATGTAACTGTATAAGGGTACAATGCAAGAGAAGTCCAACTAACAAAACTCATAAGCAAGACCATGTAAAGACCATATTTAAAACCAAACGAAAGGTTATAGCTCATACTCACACCAAAACCAAATGCTTGGAAATTTTTCTTCTAACTTTCTAAAACCACGATAATGTAAAAGTCCCAAACAAGTCATGCATGTGGATGCAATAATACTAACATGAGTTCATCGAATCAAGTGTAAGTGGATATAATCAAGTGGAAAGCATAATAATAGCATCAATGAGAAACTAGCATAACAGATAGCATAAGCAACAGAGCTCAGAGTCAATTAAGGTATATAAAGACTACCAACTAGCAATGATGATATGGGTAAGAATTTCATCTATGGGGAAATCAAGGCAAACATCAAGCATAAGAAGTAGGAATCATTTTTCTCCTTTTTACTTTTATATGGATTCAACTTTCTTACATTTAATCATAGAGAGACGTTTAGGATTTCAATGATTTCATGATAGTAGCAAAGTAGATGAATTAAATCTTAATTAATACATACACAAATCGGAATATATTTGACCATTTCCAAATAGAATCAAGAATTTCATGTAATCAAGTTCCCTATCAAGGTATAGTAGAAATAAGCCATTCCATAGAATAGTTGGAATCATCAAACTCATATAGATTTAACAAGATGCAATGAAAATCTGTCATCTCACTTAAACTGGCAACACAAAATAGAAGAAAGTGCCAAAAAACAGTAAGAGTAGAGAAATCAACTTGAGAACTCACTAATCCTCCATGGATTTAGTATTTGGATGAAGGAAACTTACTAAATTTTCATCACAAGGCAACCAAAGTGGAGAAATTTGAAACCTCATCCAAACTAAGGATTTCTAATGAATAGAATGACAAGAATTCAAGAGGGTAGCATATCTTGTGTGAAAACTCACAAAAATCTCATTGATCTTCAAATCAAGTGATGCCAATTCACCAAAATTCCATAGATTAATAATCAAGTGATGAAGAAACTACAATATCAACTAAATAGATGAATAACCATGAAGAAACAATAAAAGAAACAAAAGGAGTAGCATATCATGTATGTAAATTCACATAATCTCAAGGATTTACAATTCAAGCGATGAAATCTTGTAAAACTCAAAAGACTTCACTATCAAGTGATATAGAAGTCAAAATAAGGGATAATCATGAAGAAATTTGTAGAAG
>JAOXJP010234675.1:0-10125 GCA_025762735.1 Platanus orientalis
GTAGGGAGAGGGTTTACGCAGGGAGAGATAAGAGAGAGGGAGGGGGTGTGGTGAGGAAAAACAATAATAAAAGGGGGTTTTAGGTTTCGTGGGTAATTTGGGAATTGCACAGGGTGTGGTGAGAAAAAATGGGGGGATGGTGAGCTCAGGGGTGTGGTGATCAATTTTGGGGGTGCCACTGTGCAAATAGATGGGGTTGGGGACCGCCGGCTTGCCTTGGCTTGCCTTGGTCTAAGGCCAGCCCGAAATACAATACATTGGTCTAAACATGGCTCAGGACCAAATTCAGTCCACTACAATCAGCCCAAACTAAGCCCATTCCAAAACGGCAAAAGATCAGCTCAAGCAAGATTTTCGCAAGCATGCGTAAGCATCTTACTCGAGCTGTCATATGGCATAAAAAGGAAGGCAAAATCAGAAGCTATACTTAGGTTTGATTTCTTTCTCTTTTTTGTTCTACGTGGCAGCTCGAGCAAGATTACTTGCGGATGCTTGTGGAAACCTTGCTTGAGCTGATCTTTTCCCAAACAATGAGCTTTGCGCCAAGTTTGGATTGCTCGAACTTAACACTTCAATTGCCATGTATATGACGACACATGGAGTTTGAACGATATTTGTTTAAACTGATTGTTATTGTGCCAGTAGATATTTGGCACGTGATAAGATGCCTACAATAAAATGTCAGTAGGGAACAAAATTTGTGGGACCAAAACTAGTTTGATTCAAATGTGTCACCACCAGGGGCAGAGCCAGGACTTTTACATAGGGGGGCAAGCCAAAGGATTATGTGCGTCCCCTTAACGGATGCCAATGGTGCATTTACAGTCAGAGGGTGAAACGTCACATCAAAAAAGTGAAAAACATTCCCAAAAAGTGTAAATTACTTTTTCAACGTGACGTGTCACCTATTGGTTGCAGGCACACTGTTGGCACCCGTTAAGGGGCGCACCTAATCCGATCTTGGGACAAGGATTTTCTAGGATTTTAAATCATCTCTAGTATCAATGAATAGGTACCACTCCATTAGCAATTAGTGTGTGACATGTGGCCTAACAAAGGGTGTTTGAGCTTATACACATGGGTCAAAGGAGGGTATTATAGTAAATATACTTGTGTATTTATTAATTGAAATAGATGTGTTGTCCAAGATTTGGAGTCCTGTACATCAGGTGACTTTACATGGAATAAAATGGGCAGTGGTTACATGAAATTTTAAATTCCCACTCATTTTATTCTAAATGAAGTCACTTGGCACCCTGGACACCATCTTGAGCTTAATGCACCCTTTGTCTGACATTGTATCACAGTCTGAGCAAAGACTGGAGTGGTACCAGTTCAATCAGATTAGAGGTGATGTGAAATAAGAGGGGAGGGGGGCACAACTTATTCCAATCATGGGGTATTCACACATTTAAGGGGGCAATTGATTCCAATCATGAGGTACACACACATTCAGGGGGAGGGGGGAAACTGATTCCAATCAAGCATAATATTTTTTCAGGCCCATTATTATTACAAGGGTACTTACACATTGAAGGGGGGAGGCAATTGCCCCCCTTTGCTTCTACATGGCTCTGCCCCCGATCACCACAGTAGGTTGACGTGTGGTTTGCATAAGTTAAAAGAGCCGAAAAGCATTCATTTCAAAAAATAAGTGTCCAAAAAAAGACCAAATTCAAAAACACCTCACATGTTAGCTTGTAGTGCATGTCACACATGGTCACTTCAATTTTGGTAACAACCTTTGCTAGGCCTAGTTTACTATGTTATTGTTATGGGAGCGAATGTCCCGTGCTCCCAAATACAAAGGCCACGTGATGCTTTTTTTATTTTTTTGAAAACTGGTTTTATGGTTTTAACCCTATACATCCCAACCTTTATGTCATGGAGCATGGGAAGTAGACAAATTGAGAGAAACATTTGCTTATTAATATCAAGACAGCTTTGTATGGCCTAATTTTACTTTCTATTATATAATATTATATAGCATATATGAAATATATTGTAGTTTAGGCTGGGCTATGGGTTTGGGCTTGATCGAACTTAACCTTAACATTATTTTGGACCTAAAATCACAGCCCAAACTCACAATCGTTTAACCCACCCAAATTTCGGGACAAGTCAAGCTTCGGCCAACACAGCCCAATTAACAGCCATACACTGATATCTCCAATGCAAAAATATTGACGAGTTCCAATGACATCAACAATCAAATTCATTCAAGTTGTTTCGTATTACAAAGAGAATCTAATGAGCTTTTTTTTCAAAGATTATTAAAAAAAAAGAGTTATTGAAATAAACCAATTATGGTCAACTTTCTTGGATAAATAATCTTCTAAGTTGAACCTATGATGATATTATTCATCAAGGGTGTGCTTATGAATTTTTGAGCATACATCTCTGAGATCATCCATGATTAATCATTGCAATTTGTAGTTAAATTATCAAATTAAACTACATGAAAATTCTTTTGACAACTTCCACAATTATTGTCCAAGTCACTGTATAACTCAACGAATTCCATATATATATGTGGGGAGGAGGGGAGTTAATTTCATTCCTCAACGGGATAGCATGTTCATTATAACCCTTTCTTTTTTGGATAAAAATATCATTATAACCCCTAACTACCAACTTCTAAGAGAAATAAAAATGGATATAGAATATTTGAATTATACACTTACTGTAATTAAGAAAAATACATATTAGAAGACTCTTCAGAAGAAATTGAGATCTTTATCATTATTAACAAAAGCAATTGCTCATCTCTCCGTCTTTATTTTTCTTTGAATGTAGGTAGAAGTGGACACTAATGATCTCTCCATTCCTTATCCATCCCTTCTGTAATTTTAGTTTTTGTTTGGAAAGAGCATTGAATTAGAATTCATTCAATCAAAGAGATAGTTGATTACAAGATTCATAATCAAGAATCATAGTTAATTCACTTGATACATGAGAAATGTTCTATTGTTGTGATAAATGCTCCCTTGCCGCGATAGCTGCCATGCAATGAGCTGCTTTATTGATGGACCGGAGAACATAAGAAATTTGGAGATGTCTGGAACTCTTCAAGATTCTTCGACAATCTTAGATTATTGCCTTGATGCACCATGGGGGGGGACTGTCTGTCTTTTGAATGATAGTGACTATGAGAAGGCAATCTCCTTCTATTGTAATTTGACAACTTAGGGAGTTTCAAGCCAGACGGATTCCAACCAAGAAACTCCAAGCTTTAGCTTCTTCTATAAAATAACCTTGTAAAATTTGTGGGTGTCCACCCAAAAATTATCCCTTGTGATTTCGAATGATGGTTGCAGTTACACATGATTGACATCTAAATCCATTAACATTTACTTTATACATACAATCTATCGTGCCTCGAACCCGGCCCAATCAATGTCTTGTTCAGCTCAGCATTAAACTAGATCCAGAGTGTGACTTGATACGATTCACTCACAAAACACTATACACTTCTTAAGTTCATTCCTGTCACTTCAATGTTTTCTTACACACATACATTTTGGTCTCTCTCTTTTTTGTCACACTTTCTTTAGCCTTAATCATATTCTTATCATATTCATTGCAGTAAAATTAATTAGCATCCATCCATACATATAGTTATCACCATTGCAGCCAAATTTCTTATCATTCATTTACATGTCTAAAACACTTTGCAGCGGAACGAAATCATTCTAATAAGATACCATATTCAAAATGGAGTGTACTAAAACTAAACCATAATATGTTCGCAAAACTATCAAGTGATGGGTGTCATGTCACCCGTATCAAAACAATGGAAACTCAATTAATTAATAAGATTTTCAAACAAATATAATGATCCAATTTATGTTGAAAAAGTCTCTATACAAATATATCCATAAAATCACTATAAACAAAGCTAGTATGACACCATGTCACGTCACGATGAGTCTTCAAAAATGCTGATGTTCACTCCTTATCTGAAAAATGTTATGGAAGGGTGGGTGTCACGCCCTAAAATTGAATCAATGAAAGCTCTGCAATAAACTGGATTTGGACTGTGACATTGGTTCAATATTTCATATTTTCGTATCAATGTCAAGCATAATTTTTTTCTTTGTTCTTTTTTATTTATACATATTTCTAATTTATTGACATCATAATAGATCTTTTAGTTATCATCTAATAGCGAAGCATAATAATCTTAATCATTTCTTCTTAAACATTTAAATCATGTACACAGGAGAAATAATACTTTGATCTCATATTCACATATATGAACTATAATCATCCATATCAATTTTTAAAAAGGTCATAGATTCCTTAAATTACAATCCATAGCATGAAACAAAAAAATTCTCAACAATAGGATACAGTTTTAGTTCATTACATCAATATTACAAAGTCTTTTAAAAGAAACTCAAAAGATCGAAGTATATGTATCTGGTCCTTCTCTTGTTTGTTACTTTCTTGAATCATGGCTCTTCATTTGTGATGATTGTTAATTTTTGGTGATCTTGATGGCTCAATAAACATACATACAAACTATACCAATATAGGAGTTTAAATAACAGTATATGATTCAAAACGTAGCTTACATGTAAGCATTTCATATTCTAAACATAGAGTCAATGGATGCTAACAATAACATATCGATTCATGGATGATGATTTTCAAAAAAAAGTAAAAAATCATGAATCATAAATAATAGAAAGTCAATAATTCAATAAAGATAACAATGTAACATCTACTTGTTAACATTTACCTAATTCAATGATTCGCATTGTATTGAAATTTTCATATAAATTTGTATCACCTGTCATTAATTAGTTCATATACTCAATCATACATTAATGAATTACATATTCTGATGATTTAATAATCAATGTTCAAATGATTCAATATTTCAATAAACATGATTCAATGATTCAATATTTTAATAATTCAATAATTTAAATGGAATGATAATCTTACCATTGTTGCAACTCAATGATAGGTCCCAAAATGATATGTAAATGTTTAATGATTCAAAGTTCAATAAAGTTTTGCCTTGTTTTGACTTAGGGTTAGGTCACTTCCTTGTTTAGACCCAATGGTAAGTCTCTTCCTTGTTTAGACCCAAGGTTAAACCCCTTCATTGTTTAAACCCAAAGTTAAGTCATCAAATATACAATTCTATCAAATGTTCAATACAATATTCCATGAAATGGAACAATAGCATCAATAGGCAATAAGAAAACTCTTATAAATGAGAAAAAGTGACCAAGATTCTATAACAATTCAATATTTTTCAATACATGGAGTATGATTTATGACCATTCAATCAATTCAATGTAAGTTCAATCAATAATCGTAATTCTTCTTGTTAGTCATGTTCAAATCGAGTCAAAATATAGTATTCACATTAGGTTTGATCCATATGAGCAATTATAGTTCAATCTTGGTTATAAATCAATCAATGATCGTAAGTCTAAAGTCATGAGATGATTTTATATGTTATAATCATCATTTTGATCATAGTTCATATGCAATGATGCAATATTCACATAATTAAATCATATTTCTTTCATCAAATTGTAGAATTTCAAATTTTCACAGTTTAATTGATTTTCTAACACATTAGATCTTCACATATTTTAAAAGAATCAAAATATTCAATCAATTACTCATTTATCATAGTTCATGTGTGAAATCAAATGTCAACTCAAATGTAAATTCAATGATAATCACTTTATCACATTCAATTTCACTGTAAATCAAAAAATTTCACATAATTATATAGATTTCAATTGATATTCATATAAATCATTCATATTTCAATTTATAATAGAGGATTCATAGAGATTCATATCAATACAAATGGAGATCCATGTCAATTACATATTTAAACATGAAAATAATAATAAAAAAAAAACTTCATGAATATATCAATAGAATGGAAGATTAGTTCAAAATTTCCATAGATTCCAACAAATGATGGTTTCAAAAATGAAAATTCACAAAAGTAAAAGATATATCAATGATGGAGAAGTGGGAAGTGCATAATCAACATATATACTTATCATCAAAGAATGAACATATGATTCAAATCTTTTAAGAATTCAATCAAATGAAGATTTTCACAATGGAAATTATCAGAAAATAGGAGATCTATCAATAGTAAAGAAAAAGAAAAGTGCATAATCAACATGTATACTTACCATTAAAGAATAATTATATGATTCAAATCTCTTAAGAATTCAATTAAATAAAAAGTTTCACAATGGAAAGTCTCAAAAAATATAAGATTTATCTGTGGTGGAGAAAAGAAAAAGTGCATAATCAAGCTTTTTCTTATTTAGATGTACTTTCTCTTTTTAGATCTCTCATTCAATTCACCTCAAAACCCTAGATCTCTGTAATATGTAAGATCATTTATCACAAAAATCATGTATTTTCATTAATTTTCTCAATTCGTAACTTATTGAATAAGGAGTTTTCTCTCTCTATTTCCTCCTAAATTATTCTCTCTTTTTTCTCATTTCTTCTTTTATTTGATTTTAGATTCAAATAAAGTGTAATTTAAGTATATATTTCATCATCTAAGGTCATTATATGATTACAGAGGTTTTCTCACATGTTAGATATGCTTTGGAGTGGAAAAATTATAAAAAATTGCAACATTTCAAAATTTTTCGCATTTCTCACCATGACTGATCATTGGGTAATGAATGACCGATCACGAAGTCTATAATCGATCATGGGTTCTTAATGATCGATCAAACTGAGATTTTTTTTGTTATTTTGGCTTTCAGGTTTGCTATAACCGATCATGACTTCTGAATGACCGATTATACGTATGGTCACTCATAAAAATCCCAATTTTTCTCTAACTCAAACACCTCCTACAAAAATGGTTATAACTTCCTCTAGGAAACTCCAAATTGTACATCGTTTGAAGCATTGGAAAATAGACTTATAACTTTTTCCAATGATATGTGGTTTGCATCCTAATTCTTTTAGGATGAATATAGGTGTGTCTATGAAGTTACCTTAAATACACTCCTATAACAACTTTTAAACTTGATAAGTTAAAGATTTATCTTTGTTTCTAATTCATCTTATTGGGTTCCAAAACACCAAAATGAACTATCTAACAACATTAAAAGATAATTTTACCGTCATACATGTGTAATTACATTTTTATCATTTTAATGCATTATAAGGTATTATAGTGAGTCCATGGCTTGCAAGTAATTATACAAAATGTATAGTACAATGAAGAGGGTCAAACATGGATATAGCATAAATGTTTATAAAACATACAATTTGAAATAATGTAATACATAAATCCTTTAAAATATGCATTTCTAAACAATTTCACTTTTCAAAACATGATTCGTAAGTCTAATAATTTGCTTCACAAAGTCCACTTTCAAAACACTCATTTGGAACACATATAAAAATTCACGTCCTTTTCAAAACACTCTTGCAAATGCGTTTGAAGATCTATAAAATGTTTAAAACATTATTCAAATCATATTTGAAATTCTTAACACTTTTTGAAACACTATTTCTAAAACACATGCGTAAGTTTTTACATTGTTTAAAACACATGCGATAAAATGGTCATAACTTTCTCTAGAAAAAATCTGAATCATTCACCGTTTTAAGCATTAGAAAGTAGAATTCTAAAGCTTTCCAATAATGTATGGCTTGTACTCTTTCCAATGATGTATGACTTGTACTCAAATTTTCTTAGGATTGGTACAAGTTTGTCTTTAAAGTTACCTTAATTAGGACTTGAGACAACTTTCGAACTTGACAAGTTTAGGGATTATCTTTGCTCTCCTCACTTCTAATTCATTTTATTGGATCCCAAACATCACAACTGATTTCCTAAAAATGTTCAAAGGTGATTTTACCCTTATACATGCTAAATTACATTTTTACATAAGCATTGCGAGGTGTTATAATATAAGAATAAATAAAGTGTATGATGGCTCTCCAATTGGGGTATAATTCAATAGTAAAATGATCAAGAAAAAGATGAATAAATATTGAAAAACAATAAATGAATCTTAATAACTTAAGAATGTTGCATGTCTATCTTGAAATGATTTGTATATGCCTATTAATGTGAGAAGGTATAGATTATACATGAAAAATGATAGAAAATACCTCTTAGGATGCACACTAAGTATGTTTACTATGGATGGATTAGAAAATGCTTACCATGTGGCTATATGCACACCTTGTCATGCAAATGTATTAGAAAAATGCTTTTGATTAGTAGAATCATGCATTTTTCTATGTACACATGTCTACATATTGATTTGCCGTACTTGATGAAAGTACCACGTGTAGGCTTGCTTAGACTAGATGCCATTTTGTAGCTTTCATCAAAATTGTATGTACTATATATGAAAGTATGATAAGTATTTTATATTGAAAGATTCGTGTTCTATCTGTCAAATTCCATTGTATGTTTTGTATACTTTCTCACAAACCATGAAACTCACCATTTCATACTATTTTTCAGGTGTGGTTTAGTACAAGTGTGTCATTTAAAGCACCTGGAAGTTGTAGGGAAGACATGTGGGCAAATGCTTTTCCTCTCATTAGTTTTTAGTTTTGCTTTAAACTCTACAATTTGTATTCAAATTTTATATTGGAATGTATTAAGTTTGAACTTCAGCTTTTGAAACTTTTAGTTTTATATTTCTAGTGGTGATGGTGGAAGTTGTAGCTCCTATCGATGATGAGATATTAGTGATATGATAGTATGTTTAGACGTTATGTTCTTATTTTCACTGCATATTGAGATTTATGTTTTTAGTGATAGATTTTTATTTTACTACGTATAACATGTCTAAAGTTTTAAGGTTAAGTTTCTAAGTAACATACAGGTTAAGGTAAAATGCAAAATTTTAGTGATTGGAATGTGGATTCTGTTAGTGTGATAAGGATTTACGCCTAAATAAGGTTATGAAATTTGGGTTCGTTGCAGGATTGGGTTGAGGTTTAATAGTTTCAATCTACTTTTTAATTCAAGTTCAACTTCAAGTTGAGGGTTTCCTCAATAAATTGCATTTTAACTTGACCCGTTGTCATCCCTAGATTATTGATGTTATAGATTATCATATTATACTTATTTTACAGTCTGGGCTTAGGCTTGCCCTTCCTTTGGCAGGCTTTAAAGGTTTAGAGTTAACCAAAACTTGAAGACAGATTGGGATTTTGCAAGGCCTGTGAAAACCAAATTGTCTTGGGGTTGGTAAACTCCAACTTAGGTAGGCTAGTCTTAGTTTGGTTTAAATTCAGGTCAAGTTCTTGCTGGAGGTTCACTCAATAAGTTGTAAGCCAATCATAGATTATATGTGTTACATAATGTCTTCTTAAAACTTGAAAATGGATCACTGTGATCCAATTGGGTTCAGTCATAAGAAATCTATAGGTTAGACTTGCGCTACAATTTTAAGCATGTTCATAAAACTGTGAGTTAAGGAGATCAGGTGCTAATACCCTAGTGTGGGTGACTACAATATTACCCTCCCACAAGACAGGGCTCATGGTAGAAGTCGAAAATTAAATCCACGCTAGCATTCCATAAGCATGGGTGACTACGATATTGCCCCCTCACAAGAGGGCTCACAACAAAAATGAAATTCCTGATAGCATTCCACAAGTTCATAATCTTGGTTGTCCTCCCCACAGGTTGCACAGGTCTTATTGCCTGAAGTAGTTGTTTGAGGCCTACCAAAAAAAGGGGGGATAGATGACTGAGTCTAGGTTATGGCTATAAACAGAGAGAATTTGAAGTGGATATAGACACACCCATATTGTATTCGTTTACTTAATCGAATAGGGAAAGGATTTTTTTGTCCAGGATGGTGTCTAGGACACCAGATTAGGGGTGAGCATGGGCCGGGCTCGAGCTGGGCCATGGTAAGCCCAAACCCGGCCCTATAATTATAGATTGGGCTCAGGCTGGGGTTTGGGCCCATAAATTTTTATTAAACTTAGGCCCGGGCCCAACCCTAATTAACTGATCGGGCGTCGGGCCAGGCTTCGGGCAGGCCCATGAATTAAAAAAAAAAATGTTAGAGATGTAGGTTTGAACTCTAGACCTATCCAAGGTTCAAAATTTCGATTTTGATGGATTTT
>JAOXJP010234676.1:0-10125 GCA_025762735.1 Platanus orientalis
CAAAACAAGTTTTTGATCGCAAAAACTTGTTTAAAACAAGAGATAAAGGTTGTAAGATGTGATTTATCAAAAAAAATGAAAGAAATCGGTGTACAAGAGAGAAATTTGAGAAGAAATGAAGTTAGGGGCTTACGGGCATCGTTTTTTAACTTATGGCCGATCCTGAGTCGGATTGGCCGGATCCCGGATCGGCCGATCCAGACTCAGGATCGTCTGATCCAGGACTAGGATCACTGGATTGGACGATCTGACTCGTGGATCGGCCGATCCGGACCTTGGATCGTCCAATCCGACACCAAAACCGATTGACACTCAAAACCGGGATCGGTCCCGGTTGATCCCAATCCGATCTGGGTGATCTGAGCCCGGATCGGGCGAGTTTTAGAACCATGACGACCACGGCCCATAAAGCTACCATGGCCACCTCTAGGGGAACTCGAAACTAATGTTGATTTCTTAATTGAGGGGGTTGGATTCATCACCCCTCGTCGGCCTTCCTCACAACGAATATATGCATAAATCTCGTCCAAGGTAAGGGGATGAGCCATATTTAGAATTTGAACCCGGATCTGTTTAATGTTTGGGTTCAATCCAGCTTGGAATTCAAAAACTTGAATTTCCTCAACATGTTTATGATAAGCGGTCGCATCTCGAGTGCATGATGGACGATACGATGTGTAATTAGATAACTCCTCCCTTATCTTGTGTAAAAGCATAATAATATATTGCAAGGGGCTGATTGGCCTATTTAAATTGTGCTATTCGTTGCTGGAGATCAAATATCTTGGTAGTATGGCCCACTTGGGAGTATGCCTAGGATAAGGATTGTTAGATTTGGTGAGCCGTTTTCAGGAACAAATAATGATCCCTAATTTCAGGTTTCATTGAACCCAAAAGCTAACCCATAACTGTAGCATTCTCAGTTTTCCACTTTCGATAATGTGGATCAGTCTTGGGAGAAGCCTCGATCTCCCCCATTAAATATTCCTCCTTGTCTTTACCTTGTATATAAATCAAAACTGATTTTGACCAAGTGAGATAATTACTTCCATCAAACTTGATGATAGTAATTTGTGAATGAGGGAGGTCGCCATGGATATATGTACTACCAACATCACCTCGGTTGGAATCTCCTGAGTTCAAAGTCGAACTTATTTAAGACATATTGTTGTTTGTAGAGTCGTCTGCAAGTGGAAGACTAGCCACCAATGAATACATACATTATTAGGTTTGCAAGTGGAGGAACACACATGGCATTGGAAGGAACCAACTTTAGCCACCAGAGTACACACCCGATGAACACCAACTTCATAGAGGCTACGCTCAGCACCACAATGTCACAGGCACCATAGGAAGCAAAGAACACCAACAAATGACCACCAATCATAGATTCCACACCCAACACGATCTGGGTTCAAAAACTTCAAAAAACAAGGGTGGGGGGCAGTAGGGTAGCAAGACGAGAATCATCATAGTTCTCACGATTCTCATTCAAATTGTGGGAGGCCACTTGCATATGATCCCTAGGGTTGTAGAGGACCAAAACGAACTAACCTTCTGCAGAAAACTCCCTTCGATTGAACACACAGGTCAAAACTCTCAGATCTGATTTTTTTTTTTTTTGCAATTTTCATTGTAAAATGTTCAAAAGTTATAAGATCTTCTTCAATGCTCGTGAAATCACTTCCATAATTCTCCTAAAATCACCATGTCCTAGGATCGAATGAAAAAACTCACAACCTTGCCAGGCCGTATGGCTGCTGACGTCAGCCTTAGTCTGCTGACAGGTTGACTTCAATAGCGGAGGTGCGTCAGATTTTTTTTTTCTTGCTCTGATACCAACTTGGATGATTCAATAAAGTACTTGCACAAAGAATGGTTAGAGAAGATAGTTGGATGAAGAGGAGGAGAAGAGAAGAGGTGAGAGAAGAAAGAATTAATGAAGGAATCGTATGAGTAGGGCGTACGCATACACTGGTATTTATTCTAGTACTTTGTTGATATACCAAACTTATGGTGTACTAATGATCTGGGTATATAATACCCTTATGATACACAACAACACACTCACTCATCTACATGCATGCTGCATCAGCACCCTCGTCCTGTTCACCTCCCTTGTCTTCTCATTAGTCTACTGGTGAGAGGTAGTGCTTTGCCAACATGGTATTCATCATATTCCATATGGACCAGGAATTAGATGTTCTGATAAGAAATTATAGGTAAAGGGTACTCAAAGATCTTTCCAACATGCTGTAAGAATAAGGCTTTTTTTCACAGGAATGAAGGTCAATATTTTGCAAAACAATCCACCATATCACAAACATGTAATCATATCCAAGCTTTGTCTTTGGTAACCCCTTAAGAACTTATGTCAAATACTCTCAAGGTCTATTTGACTAAGAAAGGCATATACAAGCAACTTCCGATTATGTGGCTTCCATGTACCACACAAAATACATCCTTTCTAAATCAGGCCACACCTTGCTACATCTTTGTCCAGACCACATAAACTTTAGAGTTGGTTGTGCCTTTTGATCCCCTGTACTGTTTCAAGTTCATTTGGCACACAATACTTTGTTCTCTGATATGATAATAATGTCATTCATATCTAGGGGTGGCAACGAGCTGAGCTGAGCCCAGTTCAGCTCAAGCTTGTCACGCGAAGGCAAAGCTCAGGCTTGGCCTGGGCTCGTAAAAGTAGGCTCAGCTCATCTGCCAGGAAAGAAAGGCCCAACAGCCTAATGGCCCATTAACCCAATTTGTCTTTTTTAAACATTACTATTTTCACATACACATATCTATAGATATTAAAAAAAAATGAGCTATTAGCAAGCTGAGCTTAGTAAAGCTCGGCTCAGGCTCGTTTAGAAAACCAGCTCAAATCCAGGCTCAGGCTCAGGCTCGGTTCGGTTAGCTTAAAATGAGGCTCAGGCTTGGCTCATGATGAGCTAAGATCCAGGCTGAGCCAAACTAGCTTGGTTCATTGCCACCCCTATTCATATCACAATTTGATGTAGCTTAAAGTTCTCCAATTTTAACTAAAAAATGAATTCGTGAATTTGGTTTTCAGGAATGCTTCTCCAACTTTTTGTACCTTTTTTTTACCCACTTAGTGATTTAATTATCTTAGGAATGCCTTTCGAACTTCACTAGTTACATAGTTTAGCGTTTTTTTTCGTGAGATAACAGTTAAATTTGTGGGACAACCAACTTAGTGGAAAATAAGCTCTGATTTAGCCTTGACAAAATACCAGTAGTATTTTGGTTTTGCCTTTCTTATACTTGTTCACTAAGTTTATTTTTTGAGAATAGGACCCACTTCATATGCTGTGCTTTTGTAACTTTTGATGGTATTTCAAGAAGCTGAAAAGGCTACGATTAATAGTAAGTCCAGACATGGATTACTAAATAGAGACCAATACAGGCATATTCATATTTTTCATTACAAGTACATTTAAATTTCTTATTTGCACTACTACTGAAAGCCTACCCAAAAAAAAGTTCTAGCATTTTAAATGTACTTGTAATACTAACTTTTGATGGTATTTTCATGAAATCATGTGTCATGATACTGCAAACTAGCAACAGAATTCTATAGCTAAAATAAACTTAAAAATGATTCATCTTTATCAAATTGGGTATGAACACTTGACTACATAACATTATAAGGGCAGTTTTTTATGACATATTATGTACAAATCCATTCCGAAGATTCTTTTCAAGAACATTGGTATATGGCAGCTATGGACATTATGAGACGCACATCAAAATCAACCATCTCAGTTCTTCCCTTATCCATACCCAAGTCAGCCATTGTCAGAACTCATAGAACTCTGAAAATCAATTTTCATGTGTTTTTCTGTTTTATATTACTATTTTCTTTAATATCATGTCATTCTACAATAAGAATAAAATTTCCAACTCAACTAAAACCCATCAATTTTTGCACCATGATCGATTGCAATAACTATTATCTTGTCGTTATAATCCAGTTGATAGTTAACTCAAAAAAAGTCAATCTTTGGAAATGGCCACATCTCTTTCATTTAGCGTTGCAATGAAGTGATTCTTGAGCCACTGGAAAGATTTGGAAGAGCACTACTATGTCAAGGGGTGATATCAGCCTAAATAATGTTACTAATTCATTTTTTTGAGGAACTCCATTCTGAAGTGTTACTAATTGTTACTACCACATGATTTGAGTTCAGCTTTTCATCGTGGTACTGTAATTTGACCTGATTTTATACTTATCATTATTTTATTGATGGACATTGTTCTTTTGTTGTTATGATATCCTAGAGTTGTTCACATTGTTTTGAGTTTCTAATGTATTTATCTTTTTCATCATTTCCTACATTTATGACATTTCAGGTGGCTGCCCTTGTTCCCCAATATGAACTTGATGTCTTGATAGATGACACCATCCCAGAAATACAATCACGATTAATGACCCAAGCACTACGAAAAATTCATTCTTCATTGTGCCAATCCCAAACTCTTATCATTTTCATCAATCAGGTAGATTGACAGTTTACTTCCAGTTCTTATTTCTAAACCAACACGTTTTTGTTTACTCTTGTTTCAGATTTTATCTCATCAACAAGGACGTATGGTATGTATTGTTGAAGATGACAATACTTCTCTCTCCTATGTAGGTTAGATCAGATCTAAGATCATGTCATGGCTTTGGGCATACAAATGAGGTAAGTTGTGGTGGAAATGCCTTGAAATTCTATGCAGCAGTGCGGATGAGAATTATAAGAAAAGGATTGCTCAAGACAGAAAATAAGGTAAAGCTTCTATTACTAACATCAAAGGAGTATTTGTAAGTTTCCATACTTCTAGAATAGCCTGCTTGTTTGTATTTGTTATGTTATGGCCATATGCATCCAGAGTCCAATGGTACTCGGTTTTTTCTAGTGATCTTGTGGATTCATCTTATTATTAGAGAACTTTAGTGGACAAATCAGTGCCAACTATTATTATCAAGCGATTGTCTCTGCCCCCTTACAACTGAGGCTGCTATATCTTGGAGCACATAATCTGATTCACGAATTTTTGAATTATGATGTGCATTGTTTCCATATTGTAAACTCCAATATGTTTGTACAGTAGACTCTAATGATCATGGGAGGCAGAATTATTAATTTTAGAGCTATTTGGTATCAGGTTTTCTATAGGTTTTTCGATGACAAGAAGTTCCTTTTTGCAATCTTCTGCACAAAAAATTCGAATATATATCATAGAAAAATATTGTTTCATTTTTGTCTTTATTAATATCTTCATATTCTTTTTATTGGGTCAACTTACTAAAATACAAACATGTATTCTGTATTGTATGTTAAGAGAGAAGGTGTCTATCGCGTAGAATAAAGACAGATAAAAATGAAAACATATAAAATTATATATATATAAAGATACAAAAGGTTTCATTTTTTGTTTGGGTACTTGTGATATCTTTCGTATCTTTAGTATATATTTACATACACTTGTATTTAATTATATGTTTATATTGTTAATAGAAATGCACCTCCGATATTGAAAATATATTAGGATGTATGATAAGAATTATTAACTAGTAGGCATTGGAGGTTATTAGTTGTGCACTATGAAACTGAGTTGATTTTTCAAGAATTTATTATTTAGAGATTGTTACCCGATTGAGTACTAGTTATTAGAACTATTTCACATATTTTGTATAGAATTTGCCTTTTCTTTAGTCGCAACTCGCAAAGTGACACTGGACGGACTACCAAAAGTGTCAAATAGGTGGGATTAGGGGGATCCATTATCTTCTTTTCTTTTCTCTTTGGTGGAGGATGCTCTTAGTGCCTTCATTAACAAATCCGTTTGTGCAAGGTTAGTTGAGGGTTTTAAACTGCAATCATCAAATTTGGTTATATCTCATCTGTAGTTTGTAGATGATATCCTTCTTTTCGTCTCTCTTGAATCTGATATTATGATGAATTTGAGATACACTTTGATTACTTTGAAATCATCATAGGATTTAAAATTAATTGGGGCAAAATTCTGTGTAATTGATATTCATATGAATGGGATTTTCTTGCTTTTTTCACTGCCTTGCTTGGTTGTAAAGTGGAAGGGTGGCTTCTTAAATATCTTGGTCTTCGTCTTGGTGGTTGGCATCAGGTGGGGAGTTTTTGGGATCTGGTGGTTGACAGGGTGGAGAAAATATTGGCCCTTTGGAAAAGATCAATCTCTTTGGGGGTAGGGGGCAGAACCATTCTAATTAAAGCAGTTTTGGCTAATATTCCTGTGTACTACATGTTTATTTTCAAAATGTCAGTGAAAATTGCCAACAAGATAGAGCAACATCAAAGATTTTTCTTGAGGGAAGGGGGAGGGCAGAAAAAAGATCATTTGATTAGATGGGAGGAGGTGTGTAAGCTGAAGAATGCTGGGGATCTTGGAATTGATAACACTATTAAGAGGAATAGGGTGTTGCTTGAGAAATGGTTGTGTCTGATAGGGGAAGCTTGTGGCAATCTTTTATTCTCAACAATTCGGATTCAGATGGGTGTAGTTGTAATCCTTTGGTTAACTCTAGAGTTTTCTTGATTTGGAAACAAATTATTGATATTCTTCCTTTGTTCATTCCTCACTTGCGTCTTATTATTGGTAATGCTCGTAGAATTTGATGTCTGGTGGGGCGAAAATTCCTTATCGACATTATTTCCTTGGTTCTTTCATATCTCCTCCCAAAAGGATTCTGGCATTTATGAGATTGATGCTTTTTCTTCCAATGGCTCCTCTTGGAATTTGTTGTTTTCCAGGGATTTGTTTGAGTGGGAAGTTGTTTCAGTGGCCATCTTTTGGATCTTCTAAGATATGTTTAGTTATCCATTGATGATCCTGACAGGTTTGGATCCTTGAGTCTTCTAGTGTTTTACCTCAAAATCCTGTTTTGAGGGATTTTGTCTTGATCCTAATTTGATAAGTCCTTTCCTTTACAAAAGGGTTTGGAGTGCTCTATCTCCCCTTGTGTTCAGGCTTTTATTTGGTTTGCATCTCTTAGCAGGATGGGCACTCTGGATTTGCTTCAAAGAAGGTGACCGTATATGATGCTTTCCCTTCATTATTGTGTTCCTTGCATGAAGAATGGAGAATTGGGTGATCATATAATACCACTGTACTGTCCCCACCCTCATCATGAATAGAAGAGCCGAAATTTGGCCTAGATGAGCTAACCCGCCACAACTGCTCTACCCATGATGAGATGTTGCACTTGCCTTGATGGCAAGCCTAAATTATTGCCTTTGTTTTTCTGTTTCAGTCAGATTAGAATGCCATACTCTCATCATCGTCCTAATCGTTAACATCCATGGGCTTTCCAACAAAGCGTCTTAATTTGTACCTCCCTCTTTTTCTCCCGTCTCTTGAATATTACCTGACAGGAAGTCTTAATTTGTACCTCCCTCTTTTTCTCCCGTCTCTTGAATATTACCTGACAGGAACTTCTGCATAGCAACCTAGCCTTCTTTTGGATAGTGTTGACAATGAGTGATGTTTCCATACATGCTGACAAGGTGTTGTTTCAACTTCGATACACCCCCATTGTTCATCCTCTTCCCACAATAGTTACACATTGACTTATGCCAGTTTCCATTTATAGGTTGGCCATGTTGCCAACCAATATCATGCACGTCACCGCTTAAGCACGGTTATTGAGGCATGTTGATTGTCTTGTGGATTCAAATAAGATTCTGCACTCAAGAGTATTACTATCCAAATTTTAAAACAAACTTTAAATAGCTTGCACCCTTCTTAAAAAATTTAATACATTAAATTTAACATAGTTCTAAAATTACGAAAAGTAATCCAAACATAGTTAGAGCAAGAAGCAAAGGTGAGAAGCAATCCGAAAGAGAGAAGTTGAAAGCAATAAAATGAATAAACTTAATAAAGTACTAAAAAACTTAAAAGCTATACTATATAACTATCATAGAATATGCAAACCACTTGTTATTTGTATAGCGAGCCATACCTTAGATTTTACCATTCATAAGAATTTTTTTTGTAGATAACTAACATCTTAGAGTTAAATTATAGAAGACTTTGCATAAAAACCATCGGATTTGAATGTCCTTTTATTGGATTGGGATAAAATAATATAAACAAAAAATTCAAGACTAAATCTTTTGTTTTTTTCCTACAAAATCATTAGTAAATATTATAAGATAATATTGTATTCAATGCCAACAACATAGAATTTACATTAAATAAAATATTATATTTTTTCTTGAATTGCTTGATTCTTCAGGCATTCCTACTCGCTTCACTGGAGGCTTCTATTCACTTCACTATGCTTCCCAAACGTGAGAAGTGTGCTTCCCATTACATGGGGAAGCAAAATGGAATTAGCTTCCCAAATAAGCTTTTCTAAAAGCGAGCTTCCCACATTGTACCAAACTTCCATGCAACTATGATCATAATCTATATTGTCTTAAGAAAATGTTAAATGTGTTATAATGGATGGCTCTACAAATTGAATAGGCTTTAAATTTGTTTTATTTAATTAATCAAAAAAAGAAAAGAAAAAGAAAACATGTTACCCCATATTATTGTATTTTTTTTTTCGATAAATACCCCATATTATTGTATTACGTAATTATTTTTACATTGTTATAGATTTTTTAATTATTTTATCATGAAATGCGTAGGAAAACAGATTGCTCCAATGTGTAGAGCATACATGGTAATATCACATAAAACATGCCCATTTTGTCTGATTGTTTCAGTTTTTTACTTAATTTTTTTTGGTTGAAATGTTTTATTTTCTAAAAAGAAAAAAAAAAAAAAACTCCATGCAAAGTCTAGATTGGGCATGTACATGTAACATGTGAAAATCTATGCTAAAAGGAGGTATTGCTTGGGACATAATCAAAGATCTCGAAAAATGTCTTGGCTTCGATCCTTTGAACTAGGGCCAAATCTTAATTTTCGATATAAATAGACTCAATTGGAGTCCTTCAATTACTGATTAGTGGCAGTAAAAGTCGTTTTGAAGAAAAATGAGGTTTGGGTTAATGATTTCTATCAAAGGGTGAAAATGACTCCTTTGGGTATCAATACGTAGTAAAACTAGATACCATCAATACCTTTAAAAGAGGGCTTTTATATATAAATATTAGTGTGTATTTATGATATGTGTTGATAGGTATCAACACATATTGTTGAAATAGTGTAGTTTTTAAACTACATATTGGTTTTATTCCCATAGCTCTCGATACGTATTGGTATTGGTTGAAACTTATTTGTATGTATTGATACTTGATTCAATGGCTGTAGGAAGTTAAATGAAGATGGAGTATGGTTTGATAGGATGAAAGAGGGATTAAATGAAGTGATGAGGAGCTTCAATTACAAAATAAAATTAAAGAAAAATAGTAGACGAAGAAAGAAAGGTTCAAGGAGTCCTCGAATTGTTCAGGAGTCCACTTGGAATTTACCCTTTACAACACCTTGGAATCCACCAAAGAACAATCACGAAGAAAATCTTTACCACTCATTCTTTCATTAGAAGAGAGTATGTATCTATAGGCCAATTTCCTCCCCTAATTGTTTTTAACAAAAAAAGAAAGTTTAACCAAAATACGAAAACATTAGAATTTGTGCTAAAAAGGAAAGCCCAACAAAAATAGGAAGAGAATCCAATTAAATTAGAAAAAACAGTTTTCATCCTACTAAGAAATTCCAACCAAAATAGGAAAACACTCCACATCATTCTAAAACAGAAAATTCAACCTCTAATTTTGTTGCACAAAAATATAATTTTTTTTTTGTTGCACCAATAATATTAGAACTTTATATATAGAAATTTTTAAAAATACCTAAGAAATGATAAATTATTGAAACACCCTCAGACTGTGTAACACCTCAAAATCTCATTACTAGATAAGACTTTGAAGTGTTAATCTGTTTATACTCTTCTTATTCTTTCCTTACTCAAGACCCTTTTTTAGCGGAATATTATAAGAGGGTTCTTAAATTTATTTTTTCTATTAAGTTCTTGCATTTACTTAGTTCATTCATTGTCATTCATACTTGTAATTAAAACCAACTTCTAATCCAAGCTATTACTATGTGTAGCAAAATCTAACT
>JAOXJP010234677.1:0-10124 GCA_025762735.1 Platanus orientalis
CATTTGTCCTTTTCTACGATCCACCTTAATGTGTCATTCTAAGCCACAATAGTAGCAATAGAATGTGGGCCTTCTTGATACATAGGATTGAGTTGTCTTACTTTTAGATTGTTCATTGTAGAAGGATTGAGGGCCTCTTCTGGGATTCCTAAATTAACCAGGTTGCACCTTAGTTTTCCAAGAAGTGGAGGCATTCCCTTAAACTCCTCCATAAGTGGAAGTCTTATATACTTGAAATTTATTTCATGCCTCCTTAGCATAAGAATAAGGCTTTCTCATTCCTTGAGCTCCTCTAAAGGAAGATGCTTGGTTGGTTTGAGGTTTTCTCATCACCCTTTTGCATAAGATCTTGATTGGGGTTGCATGGATCTCTCCCAATTTCTACCTTGTCTCATAGGTGTTTTGCCCTTTAGAGAAGTAGATATCTTCATCCCAACCTTACTTGAACTTTTGAAGGGTCTTTATGGCTCCACCTGTTGCACCCCGAAACTCACACCAAAAAGGCCATGAATTTCAGCACATGACATTAAACATTCATTTATTCATTCTTAATATGTAAATTTCATATAATTTTTTTGCTCATTCTTTTCATTCATACGCATGGAAATTACATATCATAAATTATAACCATCCATATCCCATAATCAATTTGTAATAAAATTTTTATAATTCCATAAACCTGAAAATAATCCATAATCATGTTCTGGCATTCCCATTAACATAAACTAATAGTCTAACATAAATTAAACCATTGTCTAAAAATCAAGTATCAAGCCTAAATCAAAATCCACTAACTTATTACATTCTTTCAAATAAACTAAAATAAAATACTAAACTAAAATAAAATAAAGTAATGTCTCAATGTGTCATAGCATATATCCAATCTTCTAACTCTCCAATTTTGTCTGCCAGCATCGGTATGCAACTATCTTCTCATCATCTATGATGCCAAATTTGGGGTGAGCTTGACAAACGCAGCGGGTAACAATAAACTAAAGAATAACGAATCAAGACTTTTGCATAACTTAAAACAAAACAGATAGTTGCATAACTTTTAACAATATACGAAATTTAACAATTACATATAAAACATATATTGAACTGAAAACATTAAAAGACAAAAACATATAGATGATCTAAACGAAACAAAACAAGTACATATAACTGAACTAAACACAACTGAACATGTAAAACAGATACGTAAGCCAATACAGATAACAGTTACATAAGCCAATACAAATGACAGTTACACCATTTAATCCCCTGTGCAAAGGGCCACATGATTCACCAATTTTATCTCCGGTGAAAAGAACTATATGATTCATCAATTTTATTTCTAATGAGAAGAGCCAAATGATACACCAATTTTATCTCCAGTGCAAAGAGCCATATAGTTCACCAATTTCATCTCCAGTGAGAAAAACCATATGATAACCATTTATAATCCTTGGTAAAAGGGCCATTCATACCATAAGCCAGGTGTGCTGAGCATCATCAATGTTTTCTCTTTGATGATTAAGGGTGACTTATAACAAAACTATCAACAATAACAAAGAACAAAAACAGTACCAGAACAAAACATATAGCAATCTATAATAGAACATGAGCAAACTCATAGCACTTTAGATCATGAATGCTTGATCCTCCTAAGCACAGAACTATAGATCAATCAGATTTTTATAATAATCATGAAGAACATATTACATTCAGATCATAAATCAATCATATAAGCATATACAATTTTTACAAAATAAGATAATGGTCTTTATGATCTTATGAAAACAATTATCAAAACTAAAGGTACTTGTGCTCTTTAAAACAAAAAAATATCTTATTAAAATCATTGAATTTGGAACATTAAATTGGATTAAAACTTGTAGCATAACAATCCTTAACATGTAGAATATAAATCTAAACAATATAAAACTTTAGAATTTACAAAACAATTTATCTTCTTTCAAAACAATTCAAAACTAATGAAAAATGATTGTAAATTCATTAAAAAACAAAGTAGTTCTTTACAAAACAGTTTGGATCAGTTCTAAGAACTTATGGCAATAAAAAACGAAGTTAGTTTAGTGTCCCTTACCTCTTGGTTGATGCAAAATTTCTTCTAAGCTTTATTCTTCAGAAAAATTCCTAAATCTTTGCAAAACTTAGCTTTTCCTCTTCCTTTCTCTTCAAAATCTCTACTTTTGCAAAACTTCTTCAAAAAATCATGTCATATGAGTCTCTATGTTACATAACAATCATACTTTCCAATTTCGTGTTTAGGTAGGTCTCTAGTGAAAAAGACCTTAAAATTTTGTAAAAATCGCGATTGTACAGAATTTTTCGCTTTGATGACGTTATTTCGTCAGAATTTTTCTAGCACAGACACCCGATGAAGAAACGTCATAATTTTCTCTAAAAAACTTAGATTCATTCATCGTTTTTTTTTTTTGGAAACTAGACTTCAAGAGCTTTCCAAATCTATAAGGTTTTGCTCTCTAATTCGTTATACATATTTATTGGTGTATTTTTAAAGTTATCTCAAAATCTATTGATTCATACGTATTAGATGACATAGACACTTTTTAGAAAAAGTATTGTAACTTTTTCTAAGAAACTTCAATTCACTCACCGTTTGTCGCATTGGAAAGTAGACTCATAGATCTTTCTGAGTATATATTATTTGTTAGGTGATTCCTATGGGATTGATAGATATTGACTTCTGAAGTTGTGTCATTCATTCGGGACAACTTTAGAAATTGTCTTGTCTTTAACCCTTTTTTTTTCCTTAGTAAATTGCCTTTAACTTTTCGTTTGGTGTCTGTTTCTCTTGACGTTTGTTGTGTAGGGTTCTAGACTTCCATGCTTATATAATGGTATAACTTTCACTCATAGATTCTTTCTATATTTTTGTTAGTGCCTTTATAAAGTTGCTTGAACATTCAAATCAACAAATGTGCATTGAAGTGATACTATGTGTGTACAAAACTTATGTGACATGTGTTAGCATTCTAAGTGTGACACATGTATAGTAATATGTGTGTCATGGTATAGGGTGTTACATAAGCATTGGAAATATGATTTACACTTTTAGGAGAGCACTTTACACGTTTTGGCGCTTTTGTGTCCGTCCCTATGCCATTCGGATGTTGTTCATTCATGTAAGGTTCGTACCAAATCCTAAGGGTGTAGCGGTTGGTATTAGGTATGAACCTTCCAGAACGAACAAGGGTCCAACCGCATCAAGGTTGGACACATCAGCACTGAAAAAATGATCTACACTCTTTGGGGTGTGCTTTACACTTTTTGGTGCTAATGTGTATACCTATGCCTTTCCGACCTTGTTTGTTCATGAAGGGTTCATACCAAATCCTGAGGGTGTAGTGGCTGGGGTTAGATACAAGCCCTTCCAAAATGAACAAGCTCCGAACAGGGTTAGGGGCAGACACATCAGCACCAAAAAAGTGATTTACACTTTCTGGGGAGCACTTTACACTTTTCGGTGCTGATGTGTTTGCCTATGCCATTGTTCAAACGCTTTCTAGGGAGTGTTTTACACCTATTTTGTTCATGCTGCGGTCGTACTAAATCCTGAGGGTGTAGCGACAAGGCTTAGTTACAAACCCTTCCTGAACAAAAAAAAAGGTTTGAATGATGTCAAAGGCGCAACATCAGCGCCAAAAAAAAGTGATTTAAAATTTTTGGGGAATGTTGTATACCTTTTGGTGCTGATGTGTCTATTACCCCTATGCCATTCGGACCTTGTTCCTTCATGAAGGGTTTGTACCAAATCTTGAGGTTGTAGTGGCTGGGATTGGGTGCGAACCTTTCCTAAATGAACAAGGTCCGAACAATGACAACGCAGACCAAGCTAGTTTCAGCAAGAAGATACTTGAGAACATTAATTTCGGCTCGGCCAGACCAAGCAGATGGAATCATAAGTTTATTTGGTTTTGATTATGTGGAGGACTTTATCCCCCACAGTGGGTAACCGCAGCATTTGAAATGAGAGCCCTTTTTTTTTTTTTTTTTTTTCTTTTTTTGCCACATGTCAGCTTGTGGCGATCATTGCCGCACCATCTGCGACCACAGAGGATCTGAGTAGATATTTTCAGAATGATTAAGAACTGAGCAACCATTCCATTCAAATTGTCAGAACGAACCGCTAGAGTTGTCCCACTGATTCAACTTTTGGGTCGCCAAAGGAAAGGCCCGAGACATTTTCTAAAATGGCCTCTAGGCTTCGACATTCTAGAACGCTTCACTTGAATGCATTCATGACGGCCCAACAACAATTTGAGTGTCCTCTTTAGTTTTAATTTACGGATGGCGTGTTAAGTGATCTAAACGACTTTGAGACAAATGAAAACTCTATCAGATTTCGACAGTCAACCCACTTGACCAGTGTTTTGAGATTGCTTCTCCACCAGCTATCGAGAGAGATATATATATATATATATATATATATATATATATATATATATTTTGATGGTTTCATTTTACTTAATAACAGAAAAAAGAAAAAATGTAAGAGTCCTAAGAAATGATAAAATATCCTTTTACAGTTAAAAAAAACCGCTTGCCGCCAAGTTTTTCATGTGCAGAGGATCCTTCGAAGCTTCTGTAAGACTGAGTATTCTATTCTCTCCGACATTAAAATTGTATGTTTTTAATGCTCAACAGTTAACCGTGCTGCTGGCGAGGGCGGATCAAATAGTGCCTACGCGGGTTGTGGGAATCCCTATTGCTCTAGTCGCAAAGAAGGAAAGAGCAACATCTGGGCATATAAGAACGTATTCCCTTGTATTTACTAAATTCCCTCGTGGTATGGTGGCCACCAGGATTCCTGATTTACACAAGTGAACCTATTCCTATTAGTTCTTTAACAAATCCATCCTTCTACTGCAAACAATATTTATCACTAACACATCCCTAACTTGTGTAAATCAGCATTAATGATTCTCTTCTTGTCGGTTGGACTCCCTAAAATAATTTACAAACATTGCACACCAGCATAATAAATTTATAAATATATTATTTGAAAAAAAAATAGTAAAAAACATTATAAAATACCGTTTACTGGATTTACCAGGTCAAATACTTTTGAGAAATCAAAATCATTTTGAAAGAATCCTTCTTCTTAGTAATGGTTTCCATGCATCATACATATTACTTTATGCAATCCAACATACCCATATATAGCCATTGATTAAGAATCATTAGTTAGCAATATCAAAGCCATATAGATTATACTTCAAGCTCACAAATCTCTCAAGTCTAAAGATATCCTGCTAACTATACAAAACCTATTGTCACAACTTGACAGTAGTCATACACACACAAGTCTGCTTAGGATTCACTACCTCAGTAGCAAACGACACATGTTATCATAGAAAGAGATGTCCAGTCATCGCCCATAACTAATAACAATATATATTGTATATCCTGTTCATGTTTAACTAATCATTGATATCTCTAAAATGTTACCTAATACATCTTATGTCAACAGCTTATATGACATTGATAAAATATACCCAGGACAATCATATATGTACAATAGAACATAGAATTACCTAATAATTAAACAATAATAAATCCAATATATATATATATATATATATATATATATATATATATATATGAGGTCCTTGGACGAGTGGCCAATCTAGAGGATCCCAAATCTAATGGCTTGTATTAGTAAAGTCATCCCTTCCATGGGGTTTAAATGTGAATGGATAAAAAACCTTAACAAACTCTAACCACCACTCCTTGTCAGGCGGTGGGCACATCAGCACTGAAAAGTGAATATGCACCACAAAAAAAGTGAAAATTACTTTTCAATGCTGATGTATCCACCCCTGACAGGATGCGGTGGCAAGAGTTTGTTAAAGGAAGCGTTGATGAACCGATATCGGTTTAAATAGGCGAGCTTGTGCATTAAATAGATATCCACGTCTTGTCAAGAAGACTTTTTCCCAAGAATGCTATGGCAACATAGACAACTTTGTCAAGAAGACCTTTTCCTCAACCTGCATTGAAATATAACCCTGATGAAGATACTAAGGACATTTTTTACTTTAAAAATTGTCCTTGATAATGAATACATGGAGAAGACTTGGAACTTTGATGATAGAGAGGAAATGGAATACGAAAACGAAAACAATGAATGGTATAACACAAAGAAAACTTTGTCTCTCATGGGCGGCCGCGGCTACCGTTTCTACATCACAAAACCGCGTAATGAAAAAATAAGTCCGAGTCGTTCCAACAATCTCACCTCATTCCCCAGCTGTGTACCGTATAAAATTATATATAAATGGTCCCCTCACGAAAGCTCGGTCCACTTTGAACCTTCACACTCACCCACCAAATTTTTTATATATATATATACATAGAAGACTACCTTCAGCTATCTATCTATCTATCTCCATTAATGTTCTCAGTTTCAAATTCAAAAAATTGGTTGTAGCAATGACTACTACAACAACTTCTCCTGGGGCTTCAATAATGTTGTTGGTTTCTTTATTGTTGGTGAGCTCTTTAAAGGATGCCTCTGCTGGTAATTTCAACCAAGAGTTCGACATCACATGGGGTGATGGTCGAGCTCAAATACTCAATAACGGGGGGCTTCTGACGTTATCCCTGGACAAGGCTTCCGGCTCTGGTTTCAGATCCAAAAATGATTACTTATTTGGGAAGATTGATATGCAGCTGAAGCTTGTTCCTGGTAACTCCGCTGGCACTGTCACGGCTTACTACGTAAGTCTATTATATATATATGGTCGTGGCCACGTATCTTACTCAACTCCGTCTCTAAAACCCATGTTCAATCCGATGTTTCTTTCTAATAAGACTAATCCAGTGTAATTTCGTCACGTTTGCAGCTTTCTTCTCAAGGGTCCACTCATGATGAGATCGACTTCGAATTTCTTGGTAACCTTAGCGGTGACCCTTACATTCTTCATACGAATGTATTTACCCAAGGCAAGGGCAACAGGGAGCAACAATTCTATCTCTGGTTCGATCCCACTACGGACTTCCACACCTACACCATCCTCTGGAATCCTCTACGCATTCTGTAAGGCCGCTCTCTCTCTCTCTCTCTCTCTCTCTCTCTCCCCGTAACCCTAAAATATGTCGTGTTTGCTCTCGTTTTCAGCTTCTCAGTGGATGAAACTCCCATTAGGGAATTTAAGAACCTAGAATCGATGGGTATTCCATTCCCAAATAACCAATCAATGAGGATCTACTCCAGTCTCTGGAACGCTGAGGATTGGGCCACAAGGGGTGGCCTCGTCAAGACTGATTGGACCCAAGCTCCATTCACTGCTTCTTATAGGAACTTCAGTGCTCAGGCTTGCGACTGGTCTTCAGGTGCCTCTTCTTGTGGATCCAATTCAAGCAACACTTCCTGGCTAAACCAAGGTCTAGACTCAACGGGCCAAGAGAGAATGAAGTGGGCCCAAACTAACTACATGATCTACAATTATTGTACGGATACTAATAGATTCCCTCAAGGTTTCCCTCCGGAATGTTAACTTGCCTAGATGACAAGGAAACATAGCAATTCCTTTAAACAGATCGCCTTCTTTGCTTTGGATAGATCCAAATGTAATGAGAGAGTTTCTTCATTTATATAATTTTTGTAATATTTTGTTTATTTTATTAAACATAAATATCTAGAGAAAAGGAATATCACTCTCTTTAAAGTTGTCAATTGGGATAGGTTGGCCCAAAAGCCCAACACATCCGGCCCGAAAAATAATCGGGCTGGGCCAATCTAATTTTGGGATGGGCGAGTTCAGGCCCAACTTTTAGTCCCAAAGTTCAAGTTCAAACAATAGGTTAATTCAAGCCATGTTCGGGCAGACTCACGTTCAACCTAAGGCCCAGCCCAGTCCAGCCCAAACAGGTTAACAAATAATAATTTTATTTATATGTTGACATTAGGTTTATATTTTTTTAAATTTTTATTCTTTTTGGATCCATATATTTTTAACAAATTTACTATCATCAAATAGTTCAAGTGTCAACTGTTCAAAAGGCCCATATAATATGCATTTAGGGGCAATTATGGGCTTAGATCAGTCAGCCCCAAAATTAAGAAAAGAGTTTTAATTTGGGCAACCCGAACTGAGCCCCAACGCTTGTCATTTTAAAATGGACCGAGTTTGGATTGACTACCTTGGGCCAAGTTCAGGCTAGGGTAAAACATTTTGGGTTGAGTTCGAGCTGACCTCGGTAAGGTCCATCCTAGTTCGATTGACAGCTTTAACTCTCTTACATATTGAGAGAGAGAGAGAGAGAACACAATATTCAAATTCAAATTTTTTTGTTTTCTTTATGGTATTAGAGTAGATTACAGACTTCTCTTCTTAATTACATCCTCATTTGTTTTTTTATGGCAAAGACAAGTTCATCCTCCAGGATGTGTCGGTATCCTTCTACCTTGAATCTTGGAAAATTCATTTCCATCAAACTCATACAAAATAATCATCTCTTGTAGAGGACTCAAAATGACTTAATAGAAAGCCAAGAGATGATAGATTACACCAATGGAGAAGTCTGAACACCATCTAAGATTATTACCACCCTAGATGGTACTTTTACTACCCTTTAAATTAGGTACACATGCCTAGGTGCAAAAGTGGTGCTAAAAGCACCTGGGCTGGACACATTAGTCCTGAAAAGTGAAAAGCATACCCCAAAAAGTGTAAATAACTTTTTCGAGACTGATGTGTTAGGTCCTGGTGCTTTTAGCACCACTTTCGCACAGCTTTTGTGTCAACAAATCCGAGGCACTTCTACTGTAGCCAAAACAATTGTGAATCAAGACTTTTTTGCTAGAGACACTCAAACAAGTTGCTATAAGGGTGGATTATTGGTACCCTCAATGAAGAAGCTTTTACTATTATAGTTGGACTAGACACTGCCAAGGAAGATTGGATATCTCTTATTGACTTGCTTGCCCAAGAGTGAAATAGCATCAACTTCTCTTAATAGTAATCTAACATAGCAACTCAATATGCACCTAATAGTTTGTAATATCTTTTGTAACATTTCTTTACATAATTTTTGAAATCTTTTGTATACTTTCTTAGTGATAAATGTATAGAGAAAAAGGAATACTAGTCTCTTCTCACTGAGAGAAAGATAGATAGAGAGAACACAATATTCAAATTCTAAATCTTGTTTTCTTTATGGTAAAAGAGAAAAACACAAACCAATTCGTGTAATGGTTTTCTTCTCTTCTTACCTACATCCACATTTGTTTTTTGATGGCCAAGACAATTGCTCATCTGCCATAATGTATCTATGTCCTTCTACCTTGAATGTCAAAAACTTCATCTCCATCAAGCCAATACAAAATAATTATTTCTTATGACTCAAATACTTGACTTATCAAAAAAAATACTTGACTTAATAGAAAGCTAAGACATGATAGGTTTCATTAATAAAAAAATCTTAACACAACCAAAGATAATTACCACCCTAGATGGTACTTTAACTTATAGCAAAGGGATTGTAAATTAGGATTTTTTCCCTAGAGATACTCAAACAAGTTGCTATGAGGGTGGATTATTGGTACCGTCAATGAAGATGTTCCTGCTATTGTAGTTGGACTAGACATTGCGAAGGACGATTGGATAGCTGTACACATCAAATTTCATTTCATCGAAATTATGTGACAAATTACCCATTTAGTATATTGAATGGTTTATTATTTTATGCGGGGGATCATACTTCTCCATATTTGGATTTTCGAATATGTTAATTTCATCACCTTCCATATAAGGGAAGGAGAGGCCCTCTGATTAAGTCTTTGTGGTCGTAAAAATAAAATAAAAAAAGAAAAAGAAGAAATATATGGAGGCATATATATAATTTCATTGTTTTATTTTTTGTATTTGTGATACATATATAAAAGAAAGAAGAAAAGAACATGTCTAGTACGATAGCTCCTATGGAGAGAAATCACGTGTACATGGAATATATTGTTGTTTCGATTCTTTGAAAAACTTTATTTTTTGATTAATTTTCATAAAAATACAGATTATGAACATTATTTCTCCCATGATCACCATATGAAATACTAAGATTTAATCAAAGAAGATTAAGAAGAATACCTCAAA
>JAOXJP010234678.1:0-10124 GCA_025762735.1 Platanus orientalis
ATGTAGAGTACTTTTATTGTGTTTGCAACCAGAATGTCTGTTGAGAATGCCTGCCTATTCAAAGTTCAGGGGTGTCTGGACCTAAGTTTTATCCCATCTGTAATGAAACCATCCGACTCCCTTTATAGACCCAAGTCAAAATTTGGGTGCTGACAATGATCTTTTTCAAATTCACTCAAAGATCTAATTTCGTGGTGGCAGATAAGAAATCTTTTTGGTGTTCATAAAGTCATTTGGTCTTATCTGCTTGGGGTCATTTGTTGGAGCATATGGAAAGAGAAGAACAAAAGAATCTTTGAAGAAAAGTTTCTTCTTGTGATGGGCTTATTGTTTCTATGTATAGGCTTACATTCGATTGGGTTTCCCTTTTTGTTGATAATGATGAGAAGGATTGAGATTCCTTTTGGAGTATGATTGTTAGTTTTTTGGGTCGGTGCTTGGGGTGTGTTGTGTAGTTTATTTGGGCTTTGCTGTTTTCTTTCTTCACCATCCTGGTGAATGTTTCTTTGTTTTGTATTTTACCAATCTTGGGACAGTCACAAAGGTTGTCTCTCACTCTCTTCTCAAATCTATATTTATTTCTTTGTTTTATGTTAGGCTCTTAAACTTAAAACTACCTTTAATAATGTTTAAGTAAATCAAGTTTTCACTATTATTAATTTTCATTTACTATTTATTTTAGAATTCTTTTCTATTCAGTGTAAATCCCGTATTACTAGTTACATGAACTTTACCATGCATTGTCAATTTTGAGGTCCTGAACTGGCAAATTTACTGTTTTTCTTTCTTTCTTTTTTTTTTTTATAAAATTTTACAGTAGTTGTTCCTGTTGTTTAAATCACAGTAGCCATAACCGATTAAACATTTAGTTGATCTTTCCCACTTTGATTGTGTGAGCTTCTCCACAGTAGAGCCTAAGTTTTCACTACAAATTAGGGTTCTTTCTTGATTGCTATGCATCAAGTTTACTGCAGCTCTCTCCCTCTCCATTTTTTAATACAATTTAAAGATGAAGTCATGCCTTTAACTCGATTTATATTTGATTTGGAAACTCAATGGACCAAGTTTTCGCTTGGTCTTTTAAACAGTCAGTAGCAAATCTTATATCTGCCTGCTACTAGGTGCATAAAGTTCTGCCATTTTCTTTGATGTCTTAGAATATAAGTAAAATAAATATCAATTGTTAATACTGAAAGGGGGGCGGGGTTTGGTCCAATAGTATCCATTAGAGGATCAATGGTATTTTTCTTTGACATAATATACAGAATTAAATGATATAAAACCATGAATGCTTGCATTATGCAAAGTTAGGCAGCTGAACTTGGGGTTTACTCGTGTAATTATTTTTTGTTTCTGGCTTTCTGATCAGATGGTGATGTTTTCTCTGTTTCAGGAAATGGTGTTTTGACGTGATTTATGAAGTACCAAATAAGATGACTGGCTTTGTTTCTTATTCAGTTTTCTTTTATATTTTTGTTGTGATAAATTCTTTTTCATTTTTAAGATGGCTTATTCTGATCTGGTTCACAGGACTTTATACAAATGCTTTAGCCACTTATAGATTGTCCAAATCTCTTCATTAATGTTATTACTTTCTTTTATCAGTACTTGAAGAAAAAGGTAGTATTTCCTTTTTGTATTTAGTCCTTGATTGAGCACATTAGTAGCCATTCCTATGAGTGTTGAAAGCAGCCAAATATATATTAAATGCAGCCATTCTGATTTGCCTTCCACATTGTGCATAACAAATATATACAACTGAGATTCAGAAGCTAAACTTTCACTTCTACTATAAAAAAGGTTAAGCCATGAAGACTTTACTTGGACCAACATCCTTGCCTTAGCTGAATTTTTGAATACTTGAAGGGTTTCATCACTTTTAGGACCGTTGCATATTTTGGTTGCACCTTTCGGGTTCTGCAATTTGATACTGAGCATTTACTAGTGTTATCTGCATTTATCTTCATATCATTGTGGATAGAATTAGACTCCATTCGTACATGTTTTATCGTGCATTCGTACATTTTTTATTGTGCAAACTCACTATTGACATTTGGAGAGACCAAATGGAGAACCTGTTTGGAGTGGAACAGTAATTGGTGCCTTTACGGGACTCTTAATTGGTAGATGGTTTCAAGAACTCAGCAGCAATAGAATCCCCGGCGGTACTACAGCAATGCGGCACCAATAACCTTTCCTACATATAGTAGTGGATGACCTTGTGCTTGCACGGGTGTGGAAGAGGGAAATGTGGAGATAGAGGAGTATTAACCCAAAAAAAAAAAAAAAAAAAACTATGAGCTGGAGTGGAAAATGTAGGGGAAGAGAAAATTCGGGAGAGTGGGTTAGGAGAGGAGAAGAAAAAGGAGAGGATAAACGTGGAAGGAGATGATAATTTATATGCTGCCCTATCCTCTGCTAACCTCTGCCGAGGTCAAGGGGTTGGAAACATCAGCGCTGAAAGTGATTTACACTTTTTGGGGGGTGTGTGTAAATCACTTCTGGTGCTGATGCGGCGAGGCTTTTTTACACTCGGCGTAGGCAAATGCTTAGGTCAAAGGACGGCTACATCAGCATCAGAAGTGATTTACACACTCCCCCAAAAAGTAAAAATCACTTTCGGCGCTGATGTTTCCACCTGCCTGACCATAGGCGGATGGGGGTGGAGGGTAGGGGTCAGTGTATAAAATCCTCACCGGCGCTGATGTGCCCGCCCCCTTGTACGGCAGAGGTTAGCAGACAATAAGGAGGTGTAGAAAATCCGTGTTGACGTGGGAAGTATAGAGGAAACGTGGGGTTGTTCTTGTCCATGTATCATTCTCTAAAAATATAATAAAAATTCAATAAAATTCGTTTTGGCTGTTGAATTCAGCAACCCTTTGCTTTGGTGTATATAGATTTCCCAAGTTAAAACAACAGGCATGTGCCTTATCCATATATTCTCTAGAAAATGCTTTCATGGTTTTTAAGAATTTGTAAAATGGAAATTGTTTTTCATCAGAAGATAAAAATGTTACTCATTTAATTTAGGTCTATTCTTTCTTTCATTCTTTTTTTAAAATAAAAAAGAATTTTTATTCTTTTTTCTTCTTCTTACTCAAACGCTTGATATTCAGTCTTTCTATTTAACTACCGTTTGCTTGTGGTTCATGTGCTAACTACCTACTACAAGATTTGACTCATTATTTTTGTTAAACAAAATAACTAGATCCGTCGTATCTTACAATTATTTGAAAACTTGTTAAAGGCATTCCAATGCTCTCTTCCTCGATTGCTCATAAACCTGTTGATTATATTTATTGTATGAGATAATTTCAGCCTAGTGTACACCATAATTTATATCAGCTTTCAATTGCTCTAGTGACACCAAGGATATATCTTTTACTTTTTTATCTGTGGAAGGAAGTGGTTTTTCAGTGCAACTGCACTGGTTTAGCATTCGTTATCTTAAATCTTTCTTGCTCCTTCTCTACAAATTGTTTTTGAGTCGTCTATAACTTTTCTAATTTTCTGAATATCCATTTCAATGATCCGTTTTGAAGCACCTAGATCATTTATGTTAAATTATGGCTCAATTTAGATTTCTATCTCTTGATGTCATGAATATTCTTGGTTGAAATCAACATCTAGAGAATATATAAACCACAATACTGTGTTTTAAAGTTTACACAACAATAATCAGTCTGAATTTTGTGCACACAAAATCCATGTGCAATATGTGCACACAGACCAAGGGACAGACACATCAGTGTCAAAAGGTGATAAGCACCCCCAAAAAGTGAAAATCACTTTTCAGCGCTGATGTGTCCGCCCTTTGGTCTGTGCACACTCTTTGCCCATGTATTTTATGTGCACAAAAGCCAGGCTCGACAATCATAGATACCTCATATAGGTGATCTGCACCATAAAAGAGTCAAATTAGTTGTAACATTGCTTAAAAGACTACATAAGACCATAAAATAATATCTTAAGTTTGTAAGTAATTTTTTTTTTAATTTTTATTTTTGAAATCTTCTAGTTGCTTCGTATAAATATCTTCTATCAACTCGTCATGATTAACATGTCTTGAGATCAAGTTGCTTTATCCAAGGTTATTAAAATCAAGATCCTACATAGGATCAGTGGGAGGTCTCATGGATCGGATCGTAGGATTGGATCGAGGATAGTAAGATTCTACTTTTCATAAAAAATAAAAGGGAAAACCATCATTAATAATGATATATGTTGAAGAATCATTAAAAGAAAATGATAAAATTTAATAGGGTGCAACTTCTATACTTTTATTTTTAAAAATTTTTATTAACTAAAAAAATATTATACTTTTTTCAAAACAAATTACCTAGAAAGTAAATTAATTAGCTACTTAGTATAAAATGACAATGTTTTCAAAATTCCAACACCACCATAACAAAACATATTAAATTAACCAAATAGATTCGCACTAGATGGTTCATATTTCAATCCCTTTATACTACGGTTAAAAACAAAACTCATTCCTTCCTCAATTGTTCTTGCAAAGGAAGGTATTTCACTCTCAGATGGGACGGGTTCACCTTATGGCAATAAACAAGATTATGGCTAGTTTTACTCAACTTAAAACTTCACCTATAATATGATTTCATCAAAATATGATAATTCCAATTAAACTAGCACTGGCTTGGCTATTGTTTAGATCTATTGTAATGAGTTTCATTCTTAAATCTTAATTGAAGAACAGTTGAATAGGATATGATACAGGGGTTTGTTGGCTCTGCTCAACTTGAGCTCTACAATAGAAAAAATAAAACAACATGAACAATTTTGAAAGGAAGAGTCATATACACGTATTCACTTATTGTTTTCTTTAAAAGTTTAACTTGAATTAAGTAATTAATATTCATAATTAGGGATTTTTTTATTAAGTTTTTGTATTTTATAATTATAAAACATGTGGTTTTTTGTATGATCATAATAAAATTGATTAGGATTGCTTGGATGATTTTGGATCCTAGGATCATAAGATCACACGATCGAGGATGAGATCCTTTGATGATCTTGTAATCTAAGATTTTGATAAGGAGTTAGATCAATTGGATGATTTAGGATTGTAGGGCACAATCTTACAATTTGAATCGGGATCCGGGTAATATCTCAAAATCAAACAAAGTTACCATAGCCTACATGGTATGTATAGATGTGTACTTAACTAGAGAAACTATTTCAATATTGAGGTGTACTCCTTGCACATAACCTTTAGGTATCAATCGAGCTTTTTATTTTTTATTTTTCATTTTTATATTGCTTTCTGTTTTCAATGTACTTATTTGCAATCAATCACTATTTTTTCTTAGGATCTATCAACTAACTCCAAAGGGTTGTCGTAAATAATTCCATCCCTTCTGTGGGATGATATCCTCTACGATGCCCCCTTTGTGCGATGCTCCATGAGGCAAGACACAAGGGGATGGGGTCAATTCACTTTTGGGGGTGATGGGACAATCCAAAGTGATGTTGCTTGTTCGGGTTGTCTTAGGTTCTGACTGGCTCAGGATGGCCCAGCTTCCAGCGGCTGTGATGATGAGGCCCATATGACCGTACAAAAAAAATGTTCTTTACAAAAAAAAAAAAATCCGGACTGACCCAGATTTGGACCTGACTAGGCTGATATTTGAGTCTGAAGTAGCGATCCAGATCAAGCTTAGGCTTGCCCAGATCCTATTATATGTTGCGGTCAACTTGCCCAACCCTGCTGGGGCGTCATGTTGGCACTCCGTGGGAAACGAATTGGAGTCCAATTCTAACCCTCTCCCCTTTCCCTAGCATTCTGCTTCACCCAAGAACAACCTCAAATCTAGGGATGCACACATGACCTAAAATTTGGCTCGAAAGAAGCCCAAATCAATCTTGGACCCAAAGGGTTTCTAAGCCCGATTTTTAGGCTGCGCTTAACAACAGGCCGAAGCTTTTAAGGGATATATTTGTGGACTGGCTGATTTTATTAATGACTTTTGTGTCCTTTTTTAGGCTTTAGGCTGGACGGAGGATAGGCCTGAGCTGAGACCCATAAATGTTGTCGGGCCATGCTACATGCTAGGAGGGCCTAAGGCTTGGGCTTGTGTCCGTAGTATACAACAACACAAAACGGATTCGGATTTTATTATGGAGAAGTCCAGAGGAGCTTCACTTGAAGAACCGCTTTTCAAATTTCGGATTTTATTATTTCTGGGTTCCCACTGACCCAACTGTAGAGGCTTCTGCCAAGAGAGAGTCTGGTCTGGTCTCCTGCAACCTCTTCCTTGGAGATATATAAACACCGAATCATCACCTACTTCTCTCTTTCTCTCTCTCTCTTCTTATATATATATATATATATATATATATATATATTTCTCTGTCCTCTGATTCCGTGGTAGTTTTTTCTGGACTTCAATCAGGTTCGATTCCTTGGATGTTATTGCACTTCTTTCTGTTCTAATTTTTGGGTTTTATTGTAGTAAATTATGACTGCTCTGTTGGGTTCTACTTTTTTTTCCCTCCCCCTTACTTGTACAATTTTCTCTCCTGATTTGAATACCATACATACATAGAGACTATTTAAAGGAATTGACTTTGTTCAGTTGTTGGGGTTAGGGTGGTAGATCGTTTTGGGTTTCTCTGCTGAACTTTTTTGTGTTTCTGGCTCTGAAATGACCCCTTTTTTTTTTTTTTTTTTGGGCTTGATTTTGTATTTCTTCTTGTTCAAGAAAATATTCAGTTAAGATGCTAGCTTGCTAATATGGCAATGCGTGACTACTACTAATTCTCTACATAAACTATTACTTCCACAAAACAGAATATAAAGGCAAGCGAATCAATCCCATGAATCCCCACATCGACAAACACAAGAATAAGAAGATGGAAGAAGGCACGTCAAAATCAGAGGCGAAGTGGGGCACCTGGGTGATGGGCCCGTCGCACTACAAGCCAATCCCCTCAACCAACAGGCCGCCACTTGGGTTGCTGGTGAAGCGATTCCATCTTCTGATCCAGCAACTATGAATGCTGATTACATGAAATACTCGCTCCCTCCCGTTAATGACGCCACCGTCAGTGGCAGCGGCTGCCCTCAGACTAACAATCCCTACGTTCATACATCCCCTGTTCCTGGATCCTCTGGAAAGAGTAAGTATTCCTCATCGATGATTTCCCAGAATCAATCAATTTTAAGTTCAAAATATGGAATTTTTGTGCTTGACTATCTTATTATTTCAGGCCCCATGGAAATGATCCTCAATGTTTTGAATCGGTGGGGGAAAAAGTTTGAAGATGCCACCAGAAAGGCAGAGGGATTTGCTGAAAACGTTTGGCAACACCGTAAGTTTTCTGTTATACTCCTTACAGTTTTCTGTTCAACACCTATATCCCCTCATGCTCCCTTGTTTGTTCAACACTTTTTCTTGGGACTATTTGGTTTTATATATTGAAGAATGTAGTAATTGTTGAAATAAAGTTATAAAATCATGTATGATTTTTCAGTGGATTTTGTTTCAAGTTTACATACTTTAGCTGGCTGGTCCAATTTCACTGTTTTATCATCTATATCAATTAAACTGTTGGTGTTGTGTTGTTTTATGAGGAAAGACAAATATGAATATTGAGGAATTTGACTTAGGAATTTAAAAAATGAAAAGAAGGGGAAAATTGAAAGAGAGAAAAAGAAAATGACATCTATGGACTAGAGGACAACATATATCATGTACTTGACAGATATCTAGGAAATTTAAACAAGAGTGGGGACTCTACATTTAGTACTCTGAAACTGATTGGGGGTCATTACTGGTTGTGACTCGGGCTGCCAGCTTGAAAACGTGGGTTCGAGTTTCATGAGCAGCAGCCAAAGGTCAAAGGTCAGGTCCGTCTGGTCCAACCCTCCCAGCATCATGTATGTATGGGACCAGTACTGGGCATGGACCTTTTAGAGTTAGATAATGATTATTTACGTGATGTAGGTTCCTTTTACAGGGCAGGATAGGAACTTGCTGATAGAAGAGAAATTCATTAACGTGGGATAGCTTCCCACAAGTAGAAAATGCTTAACCATATGGATCTGTATTCTTTACTTTTAGCTTTATTAATTTTTTAAACCCATCTGAACAAACACATCTTACACTTGCCTGTAATCAAAGCTTCTCACTGGCATACAAAAGCTCACACTCAAGTGATCCTTATTTATTCAGTTATTATTTTTATTTTTTTATTTACTTTACTGAAGTATTCAACAGTTAATAAACGATTGAGCATGTTCTTATTTCATCTTGTGTAGTTAGACCCATTATAGTCTGTCATCTACAGTGCTCATTGACATTATCTTATTGAACCATTCTTAGGTTGATAATTCTGGGAGATCACATGCATCAGAAACTTTGCATTTTGTAATGGCTTACCATATATGTATTTTAGCATTTGTTGCTGGTTTTACTCTATGTAGGAGTGTGGTTTGTGTATTTCCTTTGTCTCTTTTTACATTGGTTAGCCTGTTAGGTATCTTTATTTATTACATGGGTTTCTAATATACGGAAAATATTGTTCTCCTGGATTATGTTGTACAGGATAATGTCTTATGTTGATAGAGAAGGTCATTTCATACCTTTTCTGATGGAAACATTTTCTCTTATCCTTTTTCTGGTGCGGAAACTACAATGTATTTTACTTGGCAGCTAATACAATTTGCATTATTGGCTGGCCCGATTTAGGATCTGACCATTTCAAATCAGTATTCACTCTCTGTTATTCTCTTCATTGGCAAGCATGTCTATGTTCTTTAGCAGGACTTTCGGTAATCGTGTTTTGTATGACAGTTAAAACCAGCCCTAGTCTCACCGATGTGGCCATGGCAAGACTTGCTCAAGGGACAAAGGTTCTTGCAGAAGGGGGACATGAGAAAGGTTTTCAGCAGACATTTCAGACCTTGCCAGGAGAAAAGCTCCTGAAGGCATATGCTTGTTATCTTTCAACCTCCACAGGACCTGTGATTGGGACACTCTATATATCTACAAAGAGGGTTGCCTTTTGCAGTGACAATCCTCTTTGTCATTATCCTGCCCCGGGACAGCAGGAGTGGATATATTACAAGGTATTCTCTTCTCTTTTAAGTATTTACAGTCTGTTAACCTTTTATAACCATGGTAATAGGAGCTGACAGTCTCAGTGGGATGGCTACAGAAGTCAAGGGTTTCAGTATCTAACAGAGTTCAAAATTTTATATATTGATGGAAGTTGGTATAATAAGAGCACAGGGCACTAATTAGCTTCCTCAACTGAATGGTACACCTTTACTATTAATTCTTATTTCCCTTTATGATACTATGGTTGTGAAAAATGGAATCGCAATTAGACCAATTTCTAAATGGATCAGTTCTAAATCGGCCAATTCTGATCCGAAACGACTGATCCGGTTCAAGCTGATGATTTGCCTTGGATTGGCCGATACTGATCCGGGTTGGTCTATCTGGACTGATTTAGGCCCAAACCAGCTGATTCAAAGCACTGATACAAGGCCAATCCATCCAATCTGGAACAATTTGGAGCTGATTCATGACAGTATCTGATTTACACCAAATTGGATCAGAGTTGGCTGATTTGGATCTGGATTGGCCGATTTTTAAAACCATGCTATCAGAGAACTCTTACAAAAGGTGAATGATCTTAAAACTTGTACTCATCTCAAATTAGTCCATACTAGGAAGTGTGCAAACCTTTTTTTAACATTAAGAGAGATAAGAGCATTTTACAGTGGAATGGCTTGTGATATAATGTTTGTGCAACATTTGGGAATAAAAGATCACATTCCCAAATGAAAAGGAATTGATAGGATGTCCATTCTTTGATTTTGTTTATATTTTTTTTCTCATCTTGTAGAGGGTAGGTCAGTAAAAGCCACAAGGTTGAACAATCCATGCTTCATATAAATATCTGAGTCCACAATTGTAGATAGGGTATAGTTAAGCTGCCATTTGGAAAACAAGGTTGTGATCACTTATTTTGTGCTGGGCACAAGTGGAAAATATTATTTCAATATGGTGTAATATTACATACAACAACAACAACAACAAACAGCCTTATCCCAACTATTTGGGGTCGGCTACATGAATCCTGTTCCGCCATTC
>JAOXJP010234679.1:0-10124 GCA_025762735.1 Platanus orientalis
AATTCTCATTTTACCCCTAAAGCATAATACGGGGTGTTACAAATTCGCATGGGTTATGACCAAAAAATATATATATATATATATATATATATATATATATATATTAAAATAGTAGCCTCACGTCCCTTTTTCGCTCATCCACGTGGACACTCTAAATTTGTCCCTAAGTCCCCAAAACACCCCTTAAAATATTGTTAAGAAATCCACAATGGACCCCCCTCTTTTACTTATCCCACTCTTTCACATCCCTAAAATCTCTCCCTCGATTCTCTCTCTTCTCACGTTTTGTCCCCTATCTCATTCTTTTACATCCCTAAAATCTCTCTTTTATTTAAGTTGTTGGTTGAGTCCAACTCCATCACAATGTCTTCCCTCTCTCTTCTCAAGGTATGTATGTATATATATATATATATAATCAAAATCTTCTTTCCTATTATAATGGAAATCTTATTTCTTTCTTTTCCTAACTGCTAAAAAAAAAACCCATCAAGATCCTTATTTAGGTGCATCTTCTTTTTTCCACTATTATACAATTACACAAGAAATTCTTCATCTCCTCATGTCAATGGAGGAAAATCCAGTGGATCCATAACACTTTGACAAGGTGGGTTTTTATCTTCAATGGTTTATGTTTTTTTACTTAAAGTGGTTTATGCTAAAACTCTTACTCTTTCTCTTCTTCCACGAGTAGCACCAAATATTATGTCATCAACATATATTTGGACAATGAGTATGGAGTCATCCTTATTCTTTATGAAGAGTATCTTATCAACACTCTCCCTTTCAAATTAGTTTTCAAAAAGGAATTTAGTCAACCTCTCATACCAAGCTCTTGGAGCTTGTTTGAGACCATAAAGTACCTTTTCGAGCCTATACACATGGTTAGGCCTATGAGGATCTATAAACCCTCCCGGTTGCTCTACACAGACTTCTTGGAGCCCACCATTCAAGAAAACACTCTTGACACCCATTTAAAATAATTTAAATTTCAAATGACATGTAATGAAAAAAAGGATTCTAATTGACTCTAACCTTGCTATGGGAGCAAAGGTTTCCTCAGAGTCTATTCCTTCCATTTGAGCATACCTTTTAACAAGTAAGTGTGCTTTGTTCCTTACAACGGTTCCATGCTCATTCATCTTATTCTCAAAGATCCATTTGGTACTAATAATATTTGTCCTTTGGTTTTTCCACAAGGTACCATAGATCATTTCTTTTGAATTGATTAAGCTCTTTTTACATAGCTATGATCCAATCCAGACCATCAAGAGCTTCATTGACTTTCTTTGGTTCAACCTTGGATGTAAAACAAATATGATTAATAATATTTTCTAATTACTTTCTTATTTTAACACCCTTATCTGGATTTCCAATTATGTCTTTAGAAGAGTGTCCCTTAATTAATCTCTTTTCTTTTGGACAACTCTCATTCTTATCATTTGTCCCCTTTGACTCACTCCCGGAGTCATGAGAAGTTGCATTTTCAATTATTTGAGGGTTAAGTTGAGGACCTTTTTTTTCCCTCTCCCTTGTTGATTTAAGTCTTGGGTTGGTCATTAATGATGTCATTTATTGACTTTTTCATGCTAGAAGTTCTTTTGTTGAAGATTCTAGAGGCCTTACTTCTAGATGAATAACCAAGGAAGATTCCCTCATCACTTTTGAAATCAAACTTGTCTAAATTTTCTCTATCTCTCAAGATTTAGCAAGTGCTTCAAAAAATTCTAAAGTACTTCAAATTGGGTTTATTTCCATTCCATAGTTCATATGAAGTCTTTGAAGTACTAGGCCTTAAAAATGCTATTGCTTATACAACAAGCGGTGTTCACGAATTTGGCCCAAAACTTCTTAGGAAGATTTTTACTTGAAAGCATGACTGTTGCCATATCTTGTAAATGCCTATTCTTCCTTTCAGCTATCCCATTTTGTTAGGAGAGTTTTGGGTGCAGAGAATTCATGTTTGATCCCATATTCATTTTAGAAATTAGCAAATTTGCTATTTTCAAATTCACCTCCATGATCACTTCGAATTCTCTTAATTGTGAGTTTCCTTTTCATTTGCAATCTAATGCAAAGATCCTTGAACTCATCAAATGCTTTCGATTTCTTTATAAAAAATGATACTCATGTGTATCTAGAGAAATCATCTACCATGACTAGAAAGTACCTTTTGCTACCAAGGCTTTCAGTTCTAGTTGGTTCGGCTAAATCCATATGAATTAACTCTAATGGTCTAGTGGTTCTTTTATCAGTTAACTTTTTATGTGATGCTCTTGTTTCTTTACTAAGTTGACAACCACTACAAACTTGGTTTGCTTGTCTACCTAAATTGGAGATCCCAAGAACTAAGTATTTTCTGCTTAGTTTAGATAAGTCCTTAAAATTTACATGCCCAAGTCTTTAATGCCAAAGACTAGTCTCATCTTGTTGTGTGATGAAGCATGTGTTGGGTCTACCACTAACCAAATATATAACAATTGTCACCTTTGTGAATGCCTTTGGAAACAATTTTGAAATACCACGTAGGTTTATCTTAGAGGAGGGGTGAATAGGATTTCTAAAGTTCTTTAACCCCTTTACAGATGTTAATATTGATTTTAATTCACTTTTAGTCTTCTTAGAGTTAAACCAAGTGTGTGTGTGTGTGCTATAAAGTGTCTACTCAAGAATATTGTCAAACACGTGGTGTATAAGAGTAACTATGAGCTAATAATAAAGAGACAAACAATCACACAATCAATCCACAACACAAGATTTATAGTGATTCAGCCACACCGAGGCATACGTCCACTTTCAACTATTGAATTTTATTAATTAACTACACTAATTACAAGGGATGGATAAACCTTAAATTATGTGCTTGGTGTCTCCGAAAAGCATGGCCTTGGTTGTCTTTTAGCCAAGGACTTACAATTCATTACACAATGTCTTTGACCGTTGACACAAGGGTATAAGGTATATGGGCAAACCTTAAACTACGTACTTGGTGTCTTCGAAAAGCATGTTCGTGGTTGTCTCTGAGCCAAAGACTTACACTTCATCACACAGTGTCTTCAACCATTGACACAAGGATCAAGGTATAATTACCCAAGTGGTTCTCAATAATAGAATGTGGTAAGTTTGATCCAAACAAGGGAAATGGAGTCCTAATACAATGTGGTTCTCAACTAGCCAAATATGCCAATATGGTCAAGTATGGAAGCAAAGTCCCGTTGTAAAGAGTGACTCTTAACTAGCCAAATATGCTAATATAGTCAAGTTGGGAAGCAAAATCCCGATGTAGAGAGTAGCTCTTAACTAATCAAATATGCCAATATGGTCAAGTGGGAAAGAAAAGTCCCGATGTAGAGAGTGGCTCTCGACTAACCAAATATATCAATGCTTATGGTCTCTACTCAATACCAAGGGAGTGTGTGAATGCCTCTAATAAAGGCAAGTATGCATAAAAAATTACACAACTATGTATGCCATCTAGAATAGACAAATATAAGTGAGGCATAATGAGGGTTATATCTCTTGGAAGAGTTTTCCAAGGATTCACATGTAGAGTAGTAGTTTAGATGTATAATAAACAAAGCTAACCACAAACTACCTACAATATAAACAAACTCCAAAGTATGAAGCTAAAGATTTACCTCAACCTTGAGGTTGGGAGTTTGAATGCCTGGAGTGAAGGAGAAACAATCCTTGATCTTCCTCCTCACTTTTCTTACAAAGGAAACCTCTTTCATGCCCTCCAGAGAGAGAACTAATTCTCTTCTTCTCCTCTAGTTGCTTGGAAGCTTGAGTGAATGAATGAAAAGAGTGTAGAGCTCTTGTTCTTGCCCAAAAACCCTCCTCCTTTTCCTTAGTAAATCTTGTTATCTTAATATTGTTATTTCAGTATTCTATATATGTGCACGACATAATAAAAATATGAAAAATACTTGAATCAAATAAATAAAACTACTTAGGATGATTGAACCTTCACTTAACTAGATCAAGGCTAGTGTTTAACACTATTTCCTTAAGACAAATTTGTCCTTTACACTAGTGCTAATGGTTAATTCGGACGTTTGCCTCCCAGGATACAATGATCTTCCACACACAAAAGTAGCACTACAATCTGTGTGTCTGGCGAACTAATTTATGCAATACCTCTCTCTCTTACTCTAACACTGACATGGATGCACTATGACACTACTAGCTTGACCAAAATTGAATGAATGAAATGATGGAGGGACCTCTTATTTATAGATTTTTCATGTCTGTTTGGAATAGGTCTATGGATACAACCTTTGATTCCGAACAGTCACAAATGACCAATAGTTGCAATCTAGTAGCCACCTACACATCCGTACGGAACAAACATGTGTGAAAGGGGAAGATTTAAGAGACACCTACATGTCCGTACGGAATGGACATGTGTTAATAGGTGTGATTTAATAGGCACTTGTGTGTTTATTCGGTTCAACAGTCTATAAGTGCATAGTTGTAAAATTGTATGAATAGACACACCCCCACAATGGCAAAACTATCAAACCTGTTCAAGGAGACATATCCCCATAGGTGTAACTGATTTTGGGATAAAGCAAAAAAGAAAAATATTAATAAAAATTATATTTATTTATTTTTCTTATTAACCCAACCCAACCCGGTTTGGTTCGGCTCGCATGTGTGTTTTTAAATATAGGCCCGGCCCATATTGGCTAGGTCCTCCCCCATCCACAAAACAACAATGCCCCTTGGAGCCCAAGCTTATGTTCAACAATAGTGTATATGAACACATAAATTTCTGGGCTAGTCCATGTGGGACTATTCAAATTTCACACTTTTACCAATTTTTCCAGTGATCAACTAGGCACTTTTGGAGACAATTTCTCATTCACTCATTGATGGTTTTGAGCATCCACCCATACGGAGTTTTTCTAATCATAGAGGTTAACACAAACCCATGTGGACCCACCTTAAACGACATGTATGTCTCACTTTTATTTTGGCTTAAACATAGCCACCCAATCAGATTTTGCACAGAAAAATCTAGGTGTTTTCAAAACCATTTCCAACAAATCTCTTAAAACCCTTTTTTCTCAATAACACCTCATGTAGAGGATTTTAAATGATTTTCCCAAAATGAATGCTCAACAATATTTCTAATATGTGGGGTAGGTGTTAGTCCATCATTTGGAACTAGTTTCCTTCTTATAGGGTCGAGATAAGGCTTCCCATGGCCTCCAACAGATAAAAAAAAAAGATTACCAAATTTTCAATCGGTTACACCTGTTATAGATTAAGTCTTTTGTAATTGGTTATAGTTTGTGATATAATATTCAAAAAAACTCATCGATGCGATCATTTTGAGTACTCGTGGGTTTTGAGCAGACGTCTGGATCAAAAGTTACGGTCATTTTAAGTTGAGATGTCCATACTTATTTATTGACTCATTTTTCACTAGGGGTTTTTTGAGCAATTGAACCTAGGGGAATATATTGGTCTTTAGGTCTTCTTAGGATCAAACCTTGGTCTTTGCGGGAGAATCTCTTAGAGTAGTCACATAATACCCATTTGGTTTTATACCTGATTTACTTTTCGGGCTCGAAGATGGTGACTTGGCACTTCTTAGGTTCTTTGCTTGATATGCATTGGGTTGTAGCACTTGAGCTTCTTCCTTTTCATGGTAATAGTCTCCACAATAGACACTCATAGGCTCACTCATTGTATATAACATGCATACCCTATCTCCTAGACTTGGAAAAAAATTGACAATTTACATAATGACTTAATAGATTTTTTCCTTATCTTTTATGTGGCAACCATCCTTTGAGAAGCCAACATCATAGCCTAAGTCACATATTTGACTTATGCTTAGAAGGTTATGTTTTAGGCCATCTACAAAGAGTACATCTTTTAGAGTTGGAACACCAAGTATTTCAACTATACCTCTGCCCATAATTTTTGTAGTGTTCCTATCTTCAAAAGCAACACTTCCTTCCCTTCTGGGAATATAGGGTGAGAATAGGGACTTATCTCCCGTCATATATGTTGAGCATCCACTATCAAGATACCATTAAGAGGTATTTGCAGCTTTAAGAGTAGTGTAGACTACAAAACACTTGAGTTCTTTTTTCTTGACCCATACTTGCTTTGTTTTTCCATTGCTAGTTTAAGTCAATTTATTTTTGTTTTCTAAATTTTCATTTTCAACTCTTTGAAAGTAGACTCTTTTTCTTGGATTGTATGACTCCTTTTATACCTTTTTTTTTTTTTAAAGGATTTAGCTTTAAGATCATTCATCATTTTTCTACATTCTAGCTTCACATGACCCATCAATCCACAATAATAGCATGTGATTGGTGAATATCTAGAAGTAGAAGCATGAGAATTATTTCTCCAAGAATCTTTTCTTCTTTCATTATTCATGGGAGTTCTTTCCTTGAAAGAAGAGTTAGACTTCCTACCATAAGACATCTTAGAATGTGAGGTTGAGGCTTGAGATGTATCTATGGTATTCCCTTTATAGGAAGTGTTTTGCCTATTCTTCCAAGCTTTTAGCTTGAAATAAGGTGTTTGACCCATTTGCTTTTTCTCAAGATTTTTAGGTGCTTGAAAAGTTGTTTTGCCCTTATAGGTGAAAAACCTGTTTCCTTGATAGGATTGTCCTTTACCTTGGGTCTTAGGCCTTTGTGGTTGAGAAGTATTTTGCACATTCTCTTTTCCTTTTAAAAAGAAAATTTTTTGGTCCTCATTGTGATTAGAAGTGTTTGCATTATTATATCCAAGACCACTTCTATCACTACTCTCCTTATCCATTGTTGACATCTTTTTAATTTTAGAGTTTTCATGAGTAAGCATGGAGATTGACCTTCTCTTGTCTTCCTCAAATTCTTTAATTTGCTTGAGATAGTCTAGAGATTTCCTACTCAAATTTGCACTAGTCATGTTTAGTCATTTGTTTCTTTCCTTAAGATTATTTACTTGACTTTCAATATCAAGTATATCCTCAAATGCTTCCTTTTTTTTCAGTTTCAAGCATCTTGATCTTTTCCTTAAGTTCAATAGATCTAGAGTCATTTATACCATCTTTAGTTTGAGTTTCTAGATCAAGAACTTTCTTAGCTAGAATTTCTCTTTCCTTAATGAACATTTTCTTTTCTACTTTTCTATTTTTTTTCCACTACTAAAGTGTCTATGTCTTTACTTTCTTCAATAGCAGTTATCTTGGGGGTGAACTTATTCAGAAGTGATCTAATGATTTTTCTTACTATCATCCATTTTTAATGGATCTCCAAGTCCCGTCTTGGAGTTCACTATGTCTTGAAGCTTAGTGTAGAAGTCGATGAATTTTTCATCTTCTTCCATTCTGAGTTTTTTAAACTTAGTGGTGATCATTTGAAGCTTTGATTTCTTGACCGCACTAGTTCCTTCATGTGTTACTTCTAGTAAATCCCATGCTTCTTTTGCCATAGTGAGTGAGAAAATCTGTTTAAACTCATTTTGGTTGACATCACAAAATATGGCATTCAATGCCTTGTAGTTTGCAATGTGTGCCTTCTTTTTGGCATCATCCCAATCCTTTTCCGGTGTAGGTGGTTTCTTTTAACCTTGTTGGATCGACAACCATACCGTTAGGTCCATGGCTTTTAGAAAATTACTCATTCATATTTTCCAATACAAGTAGTTATTCCCATTGAAGAATAGAGGCTTCGAGGTTGAGTAAGCTTCTTCTCAATTAGCCATTTTAACTTAAACTCTAGGATTTGGATCTTTCCATTCTGGTTGTTAAACCATATAAAAGCAACCTAGGCTCTGATACCAATTGAAAGCCCGATTTTAATCATAGGGGGGTGAATAGGATTTATTAAATTCTTTTGACTATCCCTTGATTAATGTTCAATTAATTAATGCTCAATTTGTAACAAGAAAATTAATTCGCTTGTCTTGTTAAAAGATTTTTAATTACAAGTGTTATACAATGACAATTAACAATGATGTTCTTATTGCAAAATAAAATTATTATAATGAAAGAACATTTAATGAACTAATGAGCATGCCAAGATAAAGAGAGAGGTAGACACAATTTGTAACACACAAGCATCTACACACAACATAAGGTTTTATAGTGGTTTGGCAATTTGGCCTACATCCACTTTCAAAGCTCACACTAAGCTATTGGATTTTATTTAGATTGAATATAATTATAATCAAGGTAAAATTCTAAAACCTATCCCCACTCGGTGTCTCTAGCGAGTGCCAAATCTATTCCCGGTGTCTTCGGCAGGAATAGTCTTCACCTTTGGTGTCTCTGACGGAGGTGCTAAGTCTACACTACCGATATCTCCAGTGGTAGTGCCAAGCTCTACTCCCGATGTCTTCGACATGAGTGGTTTAACCTCTGGTGTCTCCAACTGAGGTACTAAGGTCTTATAAAATTTTAAATTAATTAATACAAATTACCTCAAGAGGTTGATGTATTATATGTAATTCCTTGAATGGTGGTTGCTCCTTAATGAGCTAATATACCTTATTCTTCCACCGAACTCTAAAGTGATGCTACTTTGCTTCTTGGAGCTTCTTACGAGAGTTTATTCAAGAATAAACCATTCTCTTTGCTTCCCTCTTTTGATCTTCAATAATGGAGTTCTTGGGAAGCACTTAAAGGCTCTTAAGATCTTCAATGAAGGTTCATAAAGAGAGCCTTGGCTGTTGGGATGATTGAATGCCTTAGGTTTTTTCTTCACTTTGCACAAAAATCTCTTTTTGTGTTCACGTGTGTTTTGCGACTCAATGAAAACCCTAATGTACTTATAGGGGACGAGCTATGTCATGAATCCTTGATTTGGAACAATCCCTAATGGAAAAATAATCCCCATCACTCATAAACTTTATTTCTATATTTTTTTTGTGATTTTGCGATGTTAGATTGATCCAGCACTGTTGGATTGATCCAGTCGAATTGATCCAGCTCTTCCGGATTGATTTGGCGTCTCAGATAGAATGTCCCAAGATATGCTGGATTGATACGAGGGCCATGTCGAATAGATCTGACAGCCCTTTGGATTGATCCATTAAATGTGGATTGATCCAACATCCCCCGGATTGATTTGATTCTCCTGTTTTGCTAATATTTTTCCTTAATCTTGAGACTTATACAAAGGCCATGACTTGGTCCATAAGGCTACAAAAAGGTTGGTATGTCTCTTAAATCTATGTCTATAATTATTTTACCTTCATATACCTTTCTTGAGTTCAATGAAGCTTTCGATCTTCAAGTTTGGAACTCCTGTAGCTTGGGGAATGATCCATCATTGGCTTCAAGTGCTTGGAGTTTGTTTTCAGTAGGACCCTAGGACATTTGATGATTACGACCATGACCAACATATGCATTATGCTCATGCCATGCCTAATCTACCACTCCATGTATTTATACATTATAGAATTGACAATTACATTAATAAAAACCAACTCAATTTGAATGGGTTAACTATGATTAATTCAATTCAATTTATTAAACTACCTAAATTTGTTTACTCAAACCAAAGCAATATAAGTAAAGTCAAGCAAACAAAATAACAAGCAATTTAAGTTAAAATGATTCGAATAAATATCTATAAAACTTTCACATGTTAAATTAATTAAATAACTTAATGACAACTAATTGACTAGAGGTATGAACCAAATCCTTTATCGCCACTACCACTACTAGGGGTACAACATGTCATTTTGTTTTCTTTGTTGTGATTTTTATGTTTTATCTTGTTTTAAGGACTTGGATCTTAGGATTGAGATTTTTTTTTTAATTTTATTAGTGAAATTTAAAGTTTATGTTCAAAGTTTGAATATTTGCTCTCCAAAATTTTATTTCAATTTAAAGATGAAAAAAACATAAGTAATATAAGGTGGTCGACATGGTCCACCTGAAGGTGGTATCTTACTTTAATAAACATCAAATTTTATAATTTTGACATTGCTTGACTTCTTCCCAGTGCCAAGGGCCTAGTGAAAAGATGAAAGATCGTTGCACCAAACCTCAACTTGGGTAGATTAGATCTGTTGAAATCCTCGTTCATTGAGCTAAAAAAGTGAAGAATGAGATCCATCAATTCAAAAAAGAAAAGGAACTATGTAAGACATGATCTCGTTTTTAT
>JAOXJP010234680.1:0-10124 GCA_025762735.1 Platanus orientalis
GAGTTAGATACTATCCACCAATATATGATTGAAGAATACGGAGTTTGGTGTCAAATTGTGTGAATCATATTATAAAATGATTTAAATGCAGTACACACACACTTTGTTTTTTTAATAAGTACACCCATAAAACCCGAGAGTAATCATCTAAAAAAGTAACAAAGTAACAAAAACCAAACAAAGAAGTAACTAGGGAAGGCCTTTGCACATCAGAGTGAACAATAGAAAATGAAGACAAACTTCTATTATTACTTATTGAATAAACTGAACGATAGTGTTTTGCCAATTGATAAGGCTCACAATGAAAATTATTTGAAATAAGATGAAATTTGGGAAAATGTACTTATCAAAAAAAAAAAAAAAAAGGAATACGTTTTCCTAACAAAGAAAAAGATGGGTGGCCAAGAGGATGATGCCACTAGAACAACTCATCTGTAGACTGTAGTAGTAGGAGAGACGTCATTCTTTATTATTGAAGATGCGATTGATGATTGAGAGGTTGAATCCAAGAGATAGAGACCATCATTCTCATGCCTTACACCAATAGTCATCTTCGTTTTCAAATCTTAAAGCAGACAATAAGAAAGAAAGAAAATAACACTATAGTTAAGACTCTTGGTGAGATGGTTAATGGATAATAAGTTTAAGGTAAGGTTAGGCACATGTAGAACAAAATAAAACAATAAAGAAGTAGCAGGTATGTCACCATGCCCGAAAATAGATGAATAGAAAACATCCATAATGCAGACTTTGTCTTTCCCAGAACTGACATGATAAGATTTAAAGAGGGAGGAATTACCAGTCATGTAGTGAAAGGCTCCTGAATTAATGATCTAGGAGGCCTGAGATGTGGAAACAGACACGGATAAGGTTGATGCAGATGTACCTGAAGTTGAAACTGCAAATGATGAGGTAGAAGCTGTTGAAGAAGTATCAAGCTAAGAAACAAACTGATGGAAAACCTTAATTTCCTCCTTAGATAGATGACCATCTGATAAAGAGACAAGTGTGAGAGTTGCAGGCTCTGAAGAGGTGGAAGCTTTTGAGTGCGCACTGGGCCTATTATCGCCAAATCTACTACCACCTCTACCTGTCTCGATCCACTTCGTTAGAACTGGCGTTGAGGGAGATCCTGTGGATGTATATGCAGATCCCAACACTGGTCCTTAGTATGTTTGGATCTACCACAATGCTCACACTTAAGGCGATCCCAATCATCTAAGTGTCAAAACGTCCACTACAACCTCGTATAGAGGAACCCCCATGACCACCTCGGCTAGAGGTTGGGACAAACGTTGATTTCTCTATTGGAGAGGACATGTTCATCACCCATCGCCATCCCTCTTCTCTGTAAACATGTGCATATACCTCATTTAAGGACGACAGGTTCATATTCAAGATCTAAGTTCTGATATGTTCATACTCAAAACTTAAGCCAGTTAGAAATTCAAAATCTTGTATCTCCTCAACATGTTTCTTGTAGGTTGTAACATCCTTTGTACATGTAAGGGCGATAGGTGGTATAATGTTCTGGTTCCTCTCACATTTTTTTCAAAGCAGCATAATAAATGGCTAGGGGCTGATTCCCTTGTTTAAATTGTGCAATTCTATGTCATAGGTTATACACCTTTGCAGCATGTCCAATCTCAGAATAAGCTTGAGATAAAGATTCCTAGATTTGATGAGTTGTTTCTAAGAGATAGTGATCACTTATTTTTGGTTTCATGGAGCTCAACAACCATCCCATGACCATAGTATTTTCTGTTTTCCACTTTCAATACTTGGGATCACCCTTGGGAGGAACTTTGAGTTAAGCTATCAAATAGTCTTCTTGTCTTCACCTTGAATGTAAATAAGAACAGATTTGGACCAAGTAAGATAATTTATGCCATCAAACTTTGTTGTAGTAATCTACCCTTGAGAGGAGTCTTCAATAACAAGATATCCTCCCAGGTCACTCTTGTTCGATTCCCCAAAATTCTAGCCTGACTTATGATTTTCTTCAAACATGATTTAATCTAAGAGCAACCACCAACCATCCACACACGATTAATATGACCTACATTGGTCTAAACACATTGCTGTTATACACAATGTACTACATTAAAGCTAGAAACTTCCTGGAAAACTCGCAAACACCTTCACAAAGCCTCAAACATTGATTAAAACAGTCACAAATGATGTAACCATGTTCCTACAATCCCCAAAATAAACATCGGGTGATCTCATCACGAGACACAAAAAAGAGCAATTTTTATATAATAAAAAATCCCAAAAAAATCATGAAAATAGGTCCTAGCATTAAACATGGAAGAGAAAAATATCACCGACTCACCATCTCTCAACCAAATCGTGAGAGACCACTGCTAATAGAATCCTTACAAAAAAACAACCCCTCATCTCTGAATCAAACTTCTGAAAAAACCCTTCACTGATCAGATTGAATAGATTTGTCAAAACAAGGGATTTTACGTTTTTTCAAAAACTTACTAAAAATACCTAGTTCCACTCAGCAAATATTCTTGGAAAAATCACCATAAATCCTCTAAAATCACCACAACCATGGATTCACTCTTCACCGTCACTGACACCATCGTACGTATGGCTAACGTCAGCTCCCCTCTGACATGTCTTTGTAGTCGGTAACTTTTGATCAATTCCTAGTTAGCTCTGATACCAACTTAAAGTTTTTTAGGTAGATAAAAAATCTAGGATGAGAGAAGGGAAAGAAGAAGAAGAGAGAGAAGATATTTTTGGGGAATCGAATAAGAGATATTTCTCTTTATACGAGTTATCTATTTGTAGAGAGATGGTATACTATACATATACATATATATAATACATTTGACAATACTACCCTCTATGTAATGTATCTCAAAACTTCAAACACTAATACCATCACTACTACAAGCCTACCAAATTCAACTGAAAACATAAAGACAAGAGGCCAAGAAGTATTTCTAGTCACCAAGATCTTTAATCTCAAACACCTTTCCCAGATAGTCTATGAGGTGTTGGATTTCACCCACATCGCTACCAGTTACTACCATATCATCCTCATAGATGATCAGAGTTGTAATGTTATCTTGTGCTTTCTTTATAAATAGTGTATGATCCAATTAACTATGAATGTAGCCAATTGTCTTCATAACTCCACTAAATTTCTCGAACCAAGCTCTTGGTGACCATACAATGACTTCTGTAGTCTACACACTTTTCTCATACTGTAGGAATTGAAAACCTGGAGGCATTCTCATATACACCTCTTCATGAAGATCTCCATGAAAAAAATGTTTTCTTCACATCAAAATAATATAGAAGCCATGATCTGTTTGTTGCAATTATAGTATGACTCCAATGGAGTTCATCTTTGTTATAGAAGCGAATGTCACTTGGTTGTCAATTCCATGAGTTTGTGTATATCCCTTGGAAACTAATCGTGCCTTGTATCTTTCAACTAATCCATCTATCTTGGGTTTCACTGTAAATATCCATTTACATCCAACCAACTTCTTTCTTATAGAAAGACTAACTAGTTCCTAAGTTTGATTTTTTTTCTTCCAAGGCATTCATTTCTTCACACATTGCATCTCCATTTTGGTTAGGACATGGCATCTGAGACACTAGAAGGTAGAGAAATAGAAGAGTCAACAGCTACAAACAAACGATAAGTTAGAGATAATGACTCATGTGAAATCATCTTGAAATTAGAAGTTGAGTACAATACATTTTACCTTTAAGAATAACAATAGGTAAATAACTATCATCAACCAAAGGAATGAAAGAATTGAAAGGTTTACCTCAGGTCTGGGAGAATTCTTGGTATTGGAAGGTCAGTTGTACTTGTGTTCCTCTTTGTATAAACTCACATTTCCTTCTCTTGCATGCATGCACCACTCTATGAACTAGTATGACTACATGAATAAAAAAAGTATGGAGGAACAGGCATTGAAAGGGCACTGAAGATCTCTCTTCATAACAATTCTCTCCCTAAAGAGAAAAAAGATTAGAAGAAAAGAAAGGATCACACTAAAAAAATGTGACATCCATAGAAACAAACTTCTTTCACGATTCAGGATGAAAGCATTTATAACCTTTTTAAGTTACTGAATAACCAGAAAAAAATACATTTGAGTGCTTTTAGATCAAGTTTAGAATGGTCAAATTTATAAAGAACGGTCAGATTTATAAATGTTTACATAATAGACATAATCAAAGATTTTAGAAGGAAGAATAAAAGGAGAAACAGTTGGACACGAGTTCAAATGGTGTTTTGAAGTTTAACATACAAGATGACATACAGTTAATAAAGAAAGATGATGTAAGAAGTGCATCAGCCATTCAACCCAAAAGTTTTTGGGACAAACATACCAAAATAAAGGGCTCATTTAACCTCAAGAAGATGTCCATTTTTCCTCTTACAACACCATTTTGTTGTGATGTGCTTATACGAGATGTCTCATGAATAAGCCCTTTTCAGCAATAAGTTTTAAGTCCTGTGTACATATACTCCCTGCATTATTTTTAGAATGAAGAATTTTCAAGGTTGTGTAAAATTGAGTACAAATCATCTTATGAAAAGTTTTAAAGATAGAAAACACTATCTTTTGTTTTCATAAGATAAACCCATGTGTTTTGTGTATCATCAACAAAACTCACGAAATAACGATTACGCAAACGATGAAGTGGTGGGGGTTGGTCCCCAAACATCCAAATTGATGCTGACAATATCATGCGACTTATGTATGTACCTCCACATAAGAGGGCACGATTCAAATTTACATGTTATGTGGGGTCAATTCAAAATTTGTACAAGATGGGTAATTTCGTAATAAGGCCAATAGTGCTATATTTAGTTTACTTTTTTTTTTTTTTTAGGTTTTTAGTTGTAATCCCATTTTTCACTCTGGACCCAATTTTTCAATGACCAAAGCTTAACTTTTTGGCTTGATTTTGGTGTCATTAGATAGGTTATTCAGTTACCTTTCTATCGAGACCAAGATTGTGCAAATTCGAGGTGATTTGAGAAAGTTATGACCAAATTACTACGGGGGTATCAATAAAAACGAGAATAGTGTTTTTTTTATAAAGTCTTACATTTTAGTAGTTTATTTTTTAGGAAAGTAAGTTTTTAGAAAATTTTATGTTTTAGAAAACTTGGTTAGCAAGTTTAGGATTTTTAGGAAGTTTCTAATTTTAGCAAGTTTCTAATTGTTTAAGGTTGTAAGCCTATTTAAAGGTAACCCTTCCCCCATAATTTTACAGTGAAAAATAAACAAGTTTTTGAAGATTTGGGTGTTCTTAAGGTGTGGTTGTGGCCATGTTCTCTTCTCCAAGGGTTGATGCCATCGCCTAGGCTCCCCTTTCTCTCCATGTGGGTTGTAGCACCCAAGTGCACTTATGGGTATCCACCTTACCTTCCCTCTTTTTCTAAGGTATCTTCTTCTTTTTCTACTTTTTTCTTAGTTTTTTATTCTCCCCTATTTCTTTTCCTTTTCTTTTTCTTCTTCTTCTTCTTGAACCTCCATTAAAGCACCTTCAAGTTTATGAAATTCCGTGATTTAACTCACCAATTTTTGTTGGAATTTAATGAAAATTTATTTGTAGAACCCTGAAACACGTAAAAAATGGCCATAAAAATTTTAGAATTTTCTGATGTGTTAAAGGGCATTTTGGAAATTTTTGGATTGAAAAAATTTTGGATTTTCAATCCAAAATTATAAAAATACCCTTTTTGGGGCTTTTTTTTCTTCTCATTTTTTATTCTTTCTCATCCTAGCATCTTTTCTTGAATTCTATTATCTGATTTCTTGGTTATTTGTGAGTTTAAATTCAATTCTTGATTTATGTTGCTTTCGTACCTTTATTTAAAATTAATTGAGACCTCAAGACTTATTCTACACTAATTTTGGTATCTTCTCTATTGTACTGCATAAAAAATGAACTATACCAAATGGGACATCACATTTATTATTACTAGAAAGAAAAGAAGTACGACAATATTTTGCATACTGACAAACTTTCCCATGAGAATTAACTGAAGGGAAAACTGATAAATGAGGAAACAGACGTATTTTATTGTCGAAAAGACAAGCGACTAAGCCTTCAATGCCAACACATAATCTGGTCTTTATTACAACTACTAGAACGAATAGATTGATGGGCAACATAGATGACTGGATTTTTTTTCAAGTAGTTATAGTCTATAACCTATATTAGCTTCACGACCAATGCCAACCATTCTCCTCATATGAAAGGCCTCAAATACACAATGAGATGGGGGGAAAATGACTAGAAAAAAAGTTATTACAGAAAAAAAGTGACCACTGCCAACCATTCAAATTCTTTTGTAAGATTACTAATAGAAATAAGATTGGTGAATGGATTATAAACATGAATTGACAATAAAGGAAGGTCGGGAAAAACATCCCTATGCCAAAAATAGAGGAAAGGGAACCATCTACAACTCTAACCTTTTCCTTGCCAGAACAAATATAATGTGACGGAAAGACAAAAGGTATATTCATCAAGTGGTTTGATGTGGACAATCAAGCAAGACTTATGTATGTGCCACCCCACAAGAGGGCTAGATTCAAGCAAGAATGTTATGTGGGTTTAGTAAGGATCTTATAGGGGGGTAAAGTTTATTTTATGTGTCCATGTAATAAGGCCAATAGTGCCAAAAAAAAATGTTGGTTTTTATTTTTAGAGCAATCACGTTTTTAATGTTTAGACCACTTTTCTCAAAGATCAAAACTTACCTTTTTGGTTTGATTTTGGTGCGATTTGATAGGTTATTTAGTTACCTTTCTAAAAAAGACCAAGATTGCACAAATTCGATGTCATTTGGGAAAGTTATGACCAAATTATTAAATGGGTGTCAATAAAAACGGGAATAATGTTTTTAGAAATTCTTAAGTTTTAGTAGTTTAGACTAAAAGAAATTTTATGTTTTGATAAGTCTAGGAATTACGAAAACTTGTGCATCAAGTTATTAATGTTTTAAAAAAAATTTATATTTTAGAAAACTTGGCTAGCAAATTTAAGATTTTTAGTAAGTTTTCAATTTTAGCAAGTTTCTAATTGTTTAAGATTGTAAGTCTATTTAAAGGCAAACCCTCCCCCATAATTTGACAGTGAAGAATTATAAATAATTTTGTTGAATTGAGTGTTTTCAAGTAGGTCATAGGCCTGGTTTATCTCTCCTCCAAGGATTGATGTCATTCATGGTTACCCTTCCTCTTCTTTTTCCATAGGTGTAGCTGCAAGCTCCCTCCCTCTTTTAAGGTATATCTCTTATTTTTCTACTTATCTTAAGTTTCTTCTTAATTCTCTTTTTTTCTACACTACTATTTTCTTCTTCTTTCTATCATTATTCTTCTTTTTCTTTTTTCTCATCTTCTTAAACCTCCATTAAAGCACTTTCAAGTTTCTAAAATTCTTTGATTTAACCCATCAATTCTTGTCAAAATTTAATGAAATTTTAACTATAGAACGCTGCAACACATCAGAAATAGCAATAAAAAATTTCAAACTTTTCTGATGCGTTAGAAGGGCATTCTGGTAATTTTTTATTTTTCTGTCCAAAATTACAAAACATACCCTTTTTAGGTCTTTTTCTTTCTTTTCATTCTAACCTCTATTCTACCATTAAATTTATTGATTTCCCTTATTTTGTGGCTACTTGATTGCTTTAAAATTCAATTCTTGAAATATATTGCTTCCGCACTTTGAATCTAATAAATATTTGAGCCTCGAGATATCCTACATCAGTTTTTGGTATCAGCTCTATTGTACTGCATCAGAGTTCTTCTTTATTAAAGAGTTGGATCCACAGAAACTCAAACTCAAAGTTCAAGACAACTAGAAATTCAAAGATATGAGTTCGCTCTATCTTTTTCTTACAAGCAACAACATCTTCATTAAAGATTGGCTTATAAGATTCATAATAATCCATCTCCTCCCACATACTCCACAGTGATGCAAAATATGTTTCCAGTGTCTTCCCCCCCTGACGATGATGAGCTATGTCCTGAGTGAGTTGATAGACCCATGCAAAGTTTTTCACATGTAAGTATGCATGCGAAACTGCATCCCAAATTTCCTTAGCAGTCTTGAGAAACAAAAAACCCGTACTTAAGCCATAACATCACTGTAAATTTTAGAACTCCCGTTTATCATATGATGAACTTGATTGGAATTATTCTAAGTACTTGGACTCTTTCAATTTTACGGTTTGTAATCTGTAGACTAGGATTTTCAATCAGAACAATCACATTCGTTCCACTTACTTGGGCTGCTGGACTACTCACACCTTCAAAACTGCTGTCCATTGACAAAGCTCCCTCTTTTTTAAAAAAAAAAAGTAAAACACATTAACAAATACCAAGTTGCTGCCATACTGCAGTCAACAACAACACACCCCAATATTTCCAAAAGAAACTTAACTTTTGATATCACACTTCAAAAAACTCTTCCTTGGTAAGAATAGAACCCTACACAAGGATTCAAAGGACTGAGTCACACAAGCCAGACCACCAGAAGTTGAAAACAGGTATCACAAATCAATGCACTTGCATTCATTCATATGAAATACAGAGTCCAAAAACACTATTGAGTCACTCAATTAAACAACTACAGGGCATGCACACATTAAGGCTCCACACTTCAAGAAAGTATCACCAGTTCCACAATACAGTAAGTTGATATACTTTTACTAACCACCCAAATCAGACCTCGCACAAGATTACAGCAGTACCACAGTACATCAACGGAGCTACACAGTCCCTTTTTGTAGACAGCCTAGGGTTACACAACCCTCAAACCCCATAAGAGAAGCAAAAGACTCCAATATTCATCATCAACACATCAATCATATCCACACAAATCAACCAAACCCCAACATTCATTAATCATCCAATTGATTGGAAATCTGAAAATTTCTATCAAAATCAATCGGATGGCTAAATCATCATCAAAACCGCTCAGAAAAAACTGAAAAGTTCATCAAATTTCCTTAAAAAATACCCCCTTCAATCCAATATAAATTTCAACTTAACTACGGGGATTTTTTCATACGATTGACATAGATGACATCTCCAAAAGGCTAATAGATTGCTTCTTGCTTTGAAGCCAAGTAGAAACCAAGAGAAGAAATCTGGGGTTTCAGTTGAAAGAGAGAGCAAGGAAGAAAAACAAATTGAAGAAAAGGATGTGTCATGAGTCACACTCTTACACACCCAAAGATGATAATAATATATAAAATGTTGGAAAGTTATGCCCTTAAAAATGTATGGATATAAAGACCCTAAATATTCAACGTATTATGCCTATAGTACCCTTTTCACCCAACAACTGGACTAGTGGAAAGCCTTGTTTTTGTCAAAAGGGGATAGATTTACCCTCTTCATTGGCTTGTTTGACCAATTATTATTTGTTATTACACACCCAAACCTGATTTATTATTTATATAAAGTGTTGACAGTTCTGCCCTTGCAAAACATATAGTTATAAATACCCTGGTATTCAACCTCTTATGCCTATAATACTCTTTTCATCCAACAATTGGACTAGTGGAAAGCCCCGTTTTTGTCAAAAGAAGGTACATTCACCTTCATTAAGAGTTCATTGGCTAGTATAACCAATTATTTTCTGTCACTGTTTATGATTCCAGTTTTGGTGGTGCAAAATTTGGAAAGGTGTTTTAAAAACTTTTTTGGGAATGACAAAGCAGAGGCTAAGAAGTATCATCTAGTGAATTGGAATAAGGTGTGTAGACTGATGAAGGAAGGAGGTCTAGGTATCAAAAAATTACGGTTGCATAATAAGGTTTTCCTTGGAAAATGGTTGTGGAGGTTTGATGTTGAAAGGGACAGTTTATAGAGAAAGGTGGTGACAGCAAAGATGGGGTAGAATTCATGTGGATTCTGAAGGAAGTGCAAAGAGGTCATGGGGTCAGGATTTGGAAATCTATAGTCAAAGGAAAAGAGAAGTTTTGTAACAATAAACTTTAAGTTGGGCCCAGGAGAAGAAATCAAGTTTTGGGAGAATCTCGTGTAGTAAGATTTCTCTAAGGCTCTGCTTGGTTGCTAGTTAAGTAATGGAAAGTAAAGTAAAACAGTACG
>JAOXJP010234681.1:0-10124 GCA_025762735.1 Platanus orientalis
TATTTCTGACATTTCCGATATATGTCTTATTTTGGCCTGACCGATATTTCCACCGACACCGACATTTTGAACCTTGGATTTGGGTTAAGTAGACTTGGGGACCTTTGATTCTTTGGTTGGGTTGGGTTTTGGGTTGCTGAACATACAATTAAGTTTGGGCTGGTTCCCAACCAGACCCAACCCACCTTTTTCCTTTTTCCTTTTTCTTTTTTTGGGTGGGTGGGGGGAGGGGGGGAGTAAGAAACCCAACCCAGCTATGTTGCACATGTATTGAGTGGCTGTTGCAAGAAATAAAAAGTTACCAAATTCAGTTAATTTTCCAGTAGGACTAGGCAAATAAGAAAAAACAAATTCAGATAGAATAGAAATACAAACAAGACCATTAGTTCAATACATCCAGTAGATCCAGAAGATGGAAGCAATAAGCATTAAGCAACCAGCAGAGGCTAAGCTTGTACACAGAATATCGGAATTAAAGCTTCAAGTAAGTAATGATAAGTCTATGATCGAGCCACAGAACTCTTAATTAAGGTAAATGGAAGTGAAAAAAGAAATTGAAAGTAGTCAGCACATCGAAGAAATCAGCATTCAAGAGCAACCAGCTGAAGCTAAGCATGTGCATAATATGAGTACTAAATCTTGAAGTGAAGGAACAATAACAGTTTTTTGAGAGGTCTTAAAAACCATACACATGGATTGTTCTCAAGGTAAATAGTTGTAAGACTCTCCCTTGAACCTGCAATGGCTACATCAATGCCTTCCAGTGACGCTATTTGGTTGTCATTAAGCCATACATCCTCCAATCTACAAAAGCAAATGTCCAAATAACACTGAGAAAAAGAGACAGGCCAACCAGATCAAGGGTTAACATTTATTTATACCTTGTCAGGTGTTCAATATCATTCACAACTGTTAATTTATTTGATGAAACATCTAGGACACGGAGATTTATTAAGGTGGATAAGCCTTCCATCTTTGCAATACCATTATGGCTCAAATACAGTTCTTCTAGAGCAACACATTCCTGGAAAGAAAAAGGAAAGGGCCGGGGGTGAGGAGAAAGAAAGACATGTTATCAATATTTGCCACACAAATTGTTGTGTTTGCATCAACGTTTTTTAGTTTTTTCAACCAACATAAATTTTTCTTCCTTTGATAAATAAAGTAAAGATTTTTTGTCAAACAACGCAATGTTCAACATTTGCATACCTGAAATCCCATCATAGATGTCAAACGGTTGCTCTGTAAGCTTATCTTCTTAATAAATTTCAGTCCACACAGGTTTACAGTTTTGATACGATTTTGTCCAAGCCACAGCTCTTCTAAATGTGTTAAGTTGTCCAAATTCTCCATTACCTATGTGGCAAAGTCAGTACGTAAGAACCACACATTCGCCACAGTAGTGAGCATTTCCGATATCAATTTTTACACAACTAAATGCGTCAATCGAGTATTCTAAACAATAATTGCTTATGAATGAGAAATATTATCTGAAAGGTCAAAATGCAAACCCGTAATCTGTTGGAACCAAGCTCAAGGATAAGCAGTTCATGTAAGTGATCAAGCTCCTCCATTTTAGTGACCTCATTCTTAGAAACATAGAGTTCCTTGAGCGTATTCGAGACCTTCGACACACCATCTAGGGAAGAAATCTCGTTAAAAGAAACATCAAATACCAAAAGTCTCTTGAAAATGCTGACATCAGGTATTTTCCCAAGTTTATTATCTCTGAGCACTAACTCCTGCAAAATAAGGCCAATTACATCCATAATAGCATATGCTACACTATAACTCACAGAAATCAATTAAAAAAGCTTCATAAACCCTAATTGAAGAGCATTTCATCAGAAGTAAAGACCAAATACATGACCTAAATCCAAACAAATGTCATAAAGTCCTCAACATCATCGAGCAAAAATTAACAAAAGATAGGAATGAGATAGAATACTTGAAGCCCAGAAATTGAACCCCAGCGAGTAATCGGTTCAATTCCAGCATCATCCAAGAGATTTTGCCGCAGAGAGAGCTTTTTGAGCTGCGAGAGGAAGCCAATTCGAGGATCTAAGTTCGACAACCGATTCGCGGTCAAATCCAACTCGATTAAGCTGGGAGGAAGCTCGATTCCATCGAGGTCATGAAGCTGAAAACTGGTGAGATCGAGATATGCGCTCGAAGAATTTTCTTCGGCTTTTCCTCCCTCCGGACCTCCATGATTCTCTCCTGCCACCGGCTCCGATGCTTCCTCCATTGATAGAGAACGAAACCCGAACGATTCAGAAACCCTTGGAAGAACCCTAGAAAACTAGAAGCTTCTGAAACGAACGACAAAAGAGGGCTTTCGGAGAAAATGGTTTCGTTCGGCTTTTCTCTCTGCGTGCTCGGGTTTCGGAGTTGAAGAAGCGGAGGAAAACAAAGAATTTGGTAACGAAAGAAGAGCGAGAGGATGGATGGAGTTTCATACGTGTACGCTAACTGCTTTGAATTTTGCACAGTTTTTTGATATTAATTACAGATCATGCCGTTCTCTGGTTGGACCACTCGAGCAGGCCGGGACATTCCTCCAGTCTTTTGGGCCAGTATTTTCTGGCTTGTACTACAAATGGTAGGGATGCAAATGAGGGATTATTATCCTTACTCGGTTCATATTCATGTCCGTTTTAAGCAAATATGAACTTATATGTATCCAATTCATTTAAATATCCGTTCACTTAAAAAATATCCGATTATGAATGAACTGAATATAGATATTTATACATCCGTTTGGACTAAATATCCCTATCAATTTATAAATAATACCTAATAACTGATTTAAATAAATAGTCATATTATAATATTATAGGTCATTTTACTTTATAAATGCTATTGTAGCTATTGTAGCCTACAATAGCATTTATAAAGTAAAATAACCTAAATGTTTAATCAGATATATCCCTATTTGTATTTGATATTCAACTAACTTAACAGATGTGAATATGAACCTATATGTATCCAATTCAATTAAATATTTATTCGTTTAAAAAATATTCAATTATAAATGAGTCAAATTCATATATACTAATATCCACATCGAATCCGGTTCATTTGCATCCCTAATTACAATATTCCTTGTGACTGGAAAAGCTCAAATCCTCAACTGCCGTTAAACTACCCTTAACATATTGTATGCGTCTACTTTGTGACATGTAGATAAAAAATTAAATTTGAACAGGTGGTTTTCAATTTTTTTTTCTCTATCTCTAATGTAGATACACAATGTGTTAAGGGTAGTTTAACCACAATCGAGGATCCTCCCTTGCTTGGACATAGGTGCTAATAGAGCTTCATCCCATATAAAGAAAATTAATTAAATTAAAATACCTAATAACACAAAGAACTTTGATCCTAAGCTCATGCAATGGTTGGTAATTGGTCAAAATTCAATTAAAATCTTTTGAGTTATCTTATGTGTATATAACAAAATTTATTTAATTATTAAATTTTCAATGAAATAGTAATAGCTTCATGCTGTCAATGATTCTTTGTAAGAAAGAAATACTTCTATCAAAAAATGATCCATAACTTCCATTCAAAAGTTTATTTTACTTGTTTGAAGCTTGAAGAGTTGAGCCTGAGCTTTCATTTGAACTTGTTTTCAAAGTGAGTTTGAGACGAGCTATACTAAACTCAGCTCACCCATAGCTCAGTACAATATGAATTTCATATTTGTAAATAGTATATATAGATGTAGAATGTTATGACATATTTTTAAATATGATAAGGAATTGTTACCTTTGGTAGTAAAGAATGTTTTGAGATTTTAAAGATCCCTTTATCTTTTTTTATGTATGTAGTTCTTTTCAACAATTTTGATTTGGTTAACCAAAAGACAAAAACCAATGGATTCTTCATAACATGGAAGTCGTTTGGGTAAAATTATATTCTTTATTTTTTTTATTAGTAAAGAAGTCATTCAAAAGGTTTGGTTAATGGGTGGTTGGGTTGCGTCTGTCAATCAGTAATCTTCTGTGTAATTTCTTTTGAGATTCAAAATGCGAGTCTTTACGAATCTTCTATATTTTATTATTTGACTCCTTTGATTCTAATTTGATTGGTTCAAATTTTACCAAATGTAACAAGAGATATTACATTTCTTTATTGCTTATTTTATTAATAGAGATGGGTCTCTCCTTTATTACTCCATCCGTTTGGTTATATACTCGATAAGAAAAACTACTAATGTGGTGTAATGGAGGATCTAAGGCAACCAAAGAGATGTTAGGGATCTCTTCATAAAAAATTTAATGTCATGGTGAAAATGCAGATAACGATTGACATATGATAAAGAGCACGAACAAGAGAAAAACATAGTAGAACAGTGATTTATTTCCCATATTTCATCTTCTTATTGATTTCAAGTTTTTAAGATTATTTTATTTTATTTTCGAGGAAGAATCAATTACTATTGTCATGATTGTGCTTTCTTATTGTTTGTATAGACTTGAGAGAACGTGAGTCTTTGAATCTTGGAATGGTCGCCGAATAGAAGACCTTGTTGCACCAAAGAATTTGAAGACGACGAATACCATTTAAGGGCACCGTCTATGGACAAGCCTCGACTACATCTAAAACCAATGAACATTTCTAACTCTACTCTATTTTTTCATTTATACATTCTATTGTTGGTTTTGCATTCTACATATTGGTTTGCATTACTTTGCATCAAGTTGCATAATTGTTAGTAGTTGCATAAATCATATACTGTTTGAGGATTGATATTGTCTCAAATTTATCATTTTTTGGTTGTACATAAAACCACACAAACAACATGGAGAACTGAGCCAAGCTTGTCTCCACGAACCTTATCCTAATCCTTATATGATAAGCCTTGGCTTAGATCATCATAAGCCAAACTTGAACATTGTTCGAAGCTTGAAGAGCTAAGCCTAAGCTTTCATTTGTGCTCATTTACAAAGTGAGCTTAGGCCAAACTATATTAAGCTCAGCTAGCTAAAAAATTTCCTCAATAAGAGTTTCATATATTATATACATATGTAAAATGTCATGGTATATTTTTATATAGGACAATGGAAAAAATATGGTCTAGCTTTGGTAAGATATGGTGTTTTGGGATTTTAAAGAATCCCTTCTTTTTCTTACATATGTAATCCTTTTCAGTAGCTTTGACTCGATTAATCAAATGACAAAGACTAGACCAAGGGGTACTCCACAACTTGGAAGTTGTTCTGGGGAAAACTATGTTCCTTTTTTACTTTTTTCTATTGTAGCAAAGATGTTATTCAATAAAAATAAGATATACCAAAATGTAAGTTAAAAATCCCAAAAAGCTATGCAACAAGTTTGATTAGTGGGTTATCGGGCTTGTCAACCAGTAAGCTTTATGTTGGAGAGCGGGCTTGTCAACCAGTAAGCTTTATGTTGGAGAGCCAAGCCAAGCTTGCCTCCACAAGCCTAAACCTAACCCTTCTGTGACAAGCCGAGCTGAGAAGCCTCGGTTCAGCTCAGCTTGTTGACACCCCTACAAATGGTATATCACCTTGCCACCACCGCCCGGGTGATGCTTTTTATTCTGATTTGTATAATTTATCATAGCATTATAACAATTACTTGGGTTAGCTAGTTGTTAAGGAAGGATTTTGTCTGCCTCCCTTATTTCCGCTAACCTCTGCTGGGTGTCAGGTGGGCAGACACATCACCACTGAAAAGTGATTTACACTTTTTTTGTGACGTCCAACGGAGGTTAGCGTAAGTAAGGGAGGCGGACACAATCCCTCATGCCAGTTGTTATGCTCTTTACAGCTTCCACAACATTAAGAAAGCCAAATGAAACAAGGGATCTTCTCAATTGTTAAGAAGTAACGATAGCATATGGCTTTTCTCATAATGAGTATGGAAGAAAAGAATAAAGATAATGTTGGAGGAAGAATATTGAGTAAACAAACTTAGATGTACAAAAATGGCTAAACATGGAGGTACAGATTCAGCAACTCTTCTCAAATTTAGAGAATTGATTTCAATTGATTCGCGACTGAGAATGGAATTTTGAATTTGTGGCGAATCAACTCATGATTGTAGCCAATAATTATGTCTTCTTTTATGTAGCCATCCAAATTTTTTATTAGATTCGTAGTTAAAACAATTTAGATAGGTTCGGTGAACCCATTTATAGTTCATCATTGGATATAATGAATTAATGAGGAAAGAAGTTAGTGTACCAAAGATATGGCCCTAGAGAATGGAATGACGGAAACCCCAAGTAGTTGGGATAAGATTTTTGACAACTATGATATAGGTTGTAGGAGAGAGAGAGAGAGAGAGAGATTTATTTTATCCAGTGATCCATTTTGAGCATAGGAGAATCAAAGTACCTCCAAAATGTGGCACCTAAAATCTCCTTTTTGAATAAGTGACACTTTAAATCTTATCTATCAATCACCTTAGAGTGATTGGTAATCCATTCATGGGATTCTTTACCCCTCCAAAAAAATTCATTAGCTTAGGAGATTCTTGGGGGAGCCCCTTCATGTGATACCCAGTTGGAGCAAGGGGGGGCAACCCTCAATGTCTGAGTACCCTTGTAATACTAATGGGCCAGACCAATTTTATATTTGATTGGAATCAATCCCCCCTTAATGTGTGAATACCCTAATATTGGAATTAGTTGCCCCACCTTATCAGAAACTGAGTTCACGTCAACTCTAATCTGACTGAACTGGTACCACTCCATTATCTGCTCAGGATATAACTCGTCAACTCCAATCTGATTGAACCAGTACTACTTCATTCTCTGCTCAGGATTTGACACAATGTCTGATAAAGGGTACAAGTTTCCTGTCCAGGATGGTGTCCAGGGTGCCAAGTGACTTCATTTGGAATAAAATGGGTGGGATTTAAAATTTCATCCCACTGCCCATTTTATTCCATGTGAAGTCACTTGGTGTCCTGGACAGAACATCTCTTTTGATTAATAAATACACAAATACTTATTAATTGTCAAACACCCTTTGTCAGGCCACATGTCACACACTGATTGCTAATGGAGTGGTACCTATCCTTTGAGACTGGAGATGATTTAAATTCCTGGAGAATCCTTGTCCCGGGATCGGATTAGGAGCGCCCCTTAATGGGTGCCAACAGTGTGCTCGCAACCAGCAGGTGACATGTCACGTTGAAAAAGTGATTTACATTTTTTGGGGAGTGTTTTTTACTTTTTTGATGTGATGTGTCACCCTCTGATTGTGAGCATACCATTGGCACCTGTTAAGGGAGCGCACATAATCCTTTGGCTTGCCCCCTCTACGTGAAAATCCTGGCTCCGCCCCTGCCAACTGCAGTATAAATTCTTTTAATTACAAGTCTTCTTTCTTTTTCGCACAAACACAAACCAAAAGTTAATACCAATTTGTAAAAAATGCAAGCCTAAATCTCACACATGATCAACAATTAAATGAATAAAGGGATGAAAGAAAACATAAGAAAACAACTGATTTTCTTGGTTTGGCACTGGGGCCTACATCTAAGGGATGATTCCGTCCATTCTTCAAGAAAATGTACAAGATAACCTGTTCAAGCTCTCACCCAAAACCCAAACCCCCTACTTACATGCACTCTTTCCCCTTACTCTCTCAAACTTGTAAAAAACTTTTTCTCTTTTGTTGGTATCTTCTCTGTGTCCTCACATCAAGAGATCTCTAATTGATTGTAAGAACTATATATATAAAGTTCTCCCTACAACCGAATTCCACTCCACCTAAAGAGAAAATCTAGCATTTAATAAAAATTTTAATAGTGTTAAATTACAACAGATCCTACGACTGTAAGCATGGTTTTAAAAAGATATATGAGTTCAAAAATAAATTTTTTTGGATGGTTGAGATCAAATCATGTGGATAAACAAATGTCACGTCTTCTCAATATGCATGTGCCATTACCAGACTGTGATTACCATTTAGATAGGTCAAGTTCAAGATATAACCATCAACACTTCCATGTAGATAAGAATCCCATAATTGAAATTAGGCAAAATTAGTTTTGGTTTCAATTAGAGGCACTCAAATGGAATTCTAAGTATTCCTAGGGTTACAACTAGGGTTGGACTCAATCCAAGCCTGACCTACCTAATGGAAACATTTGCTCATGTTGGACAAGGATGTTTGAGCCTTGGGCTGGGTTTGGGTTTAAACACTCAAAATTAACATACATCTAGTTGAGCTTCAGTTGAGGCTTGTTAATCTGATTCAAGCAAATCCTCTGCAACAAGCTTAAATGACATTAAACAGAAACTGCCATCAAAGAACGACATGAATACAAAAAAATTTAAATTTCAACATTGTGTATGAGTTTTAATACACATGTCACATTGTAAAGTTACAAGTGGGCCCACTTTTAACCAGGTGCTGTTCTTTGACCCCAGTTTCCGTTTAATGTCATTTAAGCTTGTTGTAGAGGATTTGTTTTCATATATAGGTAGCACGTGGTAGTTATAATCACATATCAAAAAATTAATGATCTGACTTACATGTGTTTTTATATTGTATAGATTTTTTATTTGACTAACATAATCTCTGATAATAATGAACGGTGTTTCCTACTTGTACGATTGGTGCTTACTCTTATAATTATAGCTGCATGTAAAATAGCTCAAGCATGAGTTAGTCCGACTAACCAGACTCAAACAAACTATGTTGGGGTTTGAGAATTATGATTCAGATTGTAAGCTTAAAATCTAGGTGGATTTGGGTTGGATTGACCCCCTGAATGACCCAAGTTGCCCCAATAAATATTTCACCCAAATTTGACAAATGTTGGTCAATTTTTAGATTTTTCAAGTTTGGCCAATATATATATCTGCAACTCCTTGAACTTTATTCAAAGAAAAGTTTGGTGGGAGAGTGAAAAGAAGGAAAAAAAAAATTAATTGGATTAGTTGGAATTGATATGTAGAAGTAAAAGAGATGGGGGCTTGGGATTTAGGGATCTCCATTCTTTTAACTTTTCCCTTTTAGCTAAAGTATCTTGGAAGATCTTTCAGAATCAGGACTATGTATGGATCAAGTTATTCAAATCTGGAGGGTGTCAAATCAAAGTGGCTGTGATAAATCCTTCCTTTGTAATGATATATTAATATGTGTACTTGCCAAAACATCTTTTGGACGGAAAAGTGTTGCACCCAGATGGTCTCAGCAGCAGATCCGAACTTATATAGAGAAAGCATGTACATGCAAAACACAAAGGAAGGGGGTTGCATCAACTTGGATGATGGCGATGCCAACAGACAGCCCGACTAACATTGAGAGATATATACAAAAGAGTTCACAGAAACAGGGATTCCCTTATATATACAAGGCTTCTTGTTCTTGCCAATAAGTCTTAATATTGTCATTAGTACTTCTAAGTACGTGACTGTACAAAACTTTCTTCTATTCCACCAATCCGCATTAAGGTCTTGAGGTTGGCAATTGGTTAGGGCTTTCGGAATCAAACATTGTTCATGATTTCATCATGGGATTTGACTACATTTATCCAGGTCAATCACACCATTTAGGAGGGAATCAGTGTTCGGAGTTACGACGGCACGCTTGTTGAGCTCCCCTAGCACACAACAGTGTTTTTCTTCAGAGTTTATTGCTACAACATCCTGCGCACACACACATTCGGAGCCAGGGGAAACCTGCACAACGGCTAGAATTTAGATCTATGAAGAGGTTTAAGTCTAATTTTCTTCCATAATCTTCTTCACATTTTTTTTAATATATGCTTATTTAAAATCTCAATATTCAAAAACAAAAACTCATGATTCCTTCTTTCAGATATCTTAGAATGAAAAATAAGTAAATGCTGAGAACCTATTAGATTCTTTTTAATAAGAGACCACAATACTCAAACTGTTAAATGAAAGCCAAAATCACCGCATTCTAAGCAATGGAATTGTACCTTAATTAATTTATCAGGGTTTCAGGTTGAAACTTGGAATTAAAATGATAAATAAAATATATAAATATAAAATCATTCAAAAAAGAAACCTAATAATTGATAAACTCTAATACTGTGTTTCTAATAAACTATGATTTCGACATAATGTCTTTTACACCCAAAACCATCAAACCATGAAGATTATATATATATAT
>JAOXJP010234682.1:0-10123 GCA_025762735.1 Platanus orientalis
AAATTTTAAATTCCCACCCATTTTATTCCAAATGAAGTCACTTGGCACCTTGGACACCATCTTGAGCTTAATGCACTTTTTGTTTGATATTGTGTCACAGTTTGAGTAGAGACTGGAGTGGTACCAGTTCAGTTAGATTAGACGTGACGTGAACTCATTTCCTTGTAAGAGGGGGGGCAACTTATTCCAATCATGGGGTATTCACACATTGAAGGGGGCAACTAATTCCAATCATGGGGTACACACATTCAAGGTGGGGGGCAACTCACACATTCAAGGGGGGGGGCAACTGATTCCAATCAAGCATAATATTTTGTCAGGCCCATTATTATTACAAGGGTACTCACACATTGATTGAGGGCAACTACCCCCCCTTGCTTCTACATGGCTCCACCCCTGGCTACATCTATATGACAACAGAAGGTAATGCTTTTAAGATTTAAAATTTTAACTTATTAATATCAGGTGTATTAATAGTATTTGTTTCAATTGCAGGAGCACCGCTTGCTGAAGTGTATTAGCCACGGGTTAAAAGTAGTGGAGTGAGCGGTTAAGCATCCAGATTTGGAGACTAGGATATGGTGGGGCTATATTAAGCACTTCGGCCTATTTCCACTGGTTGACAGTTCCTATCGGGTAGTGAGCCGTATTGTTATATCTACATTTATCGAGAGATAGTACCCTGAGATGAACACATTCCGTATGTTTTTTGGGAAGATGACTATCACGTTCGATAATGTGAGCACACTACTTTCTGTTTCTGTGGTTGGGAACACTGTCTCCTCTGACATATAGGCACATGAGGCATGGACATTGGTAGCCCGTACACTTGGAGTGATAAAGGTGGAGGCCACAGAGGAGTTTGAATCTGCATGTGACCGTTCAGTTAAGTTGGAGTGGCTACGAAGCAGATTTCAGGGGGAGGGTGGGTGACCACTATGGCCACGTGGCAATTAGATGCTCCACCATGGCATATTTACTTTATTTGATAGGGTGCACGTTGTTTACGGACAAAACAACAACTCGGGTGTCGGTCAGTTATCTGTAGTGCCTAGAAGATCTTGATAGGGTCCAGACCTATGCGTGGGGAGCCGTTGTTCTAACATATTTATATCGACAGTTAGGGGTTGCCAATAGGTCGGAGACACAATAGATCATTGGCTACCTTATGTTGATGGAGGGGTGGATATACAAGCATTTTTCCCTCGTTGTTCTGCACTGGAGACAGGTTCTCTTATAGACAACGGGATGGCGCTTCATTTTGGAATTGGATTGTTTATCAGGTATTGTGTTTATTTTTATATAATGCAGTATAGTTCAGTACTATCATCATTTTTCCGTAATTATCTTTTATATGTCTGGCGTATATTTCAACTTATGCAAGTCACATGGACATTGTACGATGATTTCAGGCAATATCACCTGTTGTTTGAGGTTGCGTACTACCATGGCATGCTTAAATGCCTTGACATTGTGGAGCCCTACCATCCAATGAGGGTCTTAAGGCAGTTTGGGCGATGACAGATCATTCCATTTGCCACACTAGCCTCGAGACAGTCAGTATGTAGAGCTAGTGCAGAGTCCACTATAACATCCTACCAGCCCACTTCTGTTTTTTATGAAGAAGTGTGGGCGGTGTGGCAGAGTCACGTACTCTTGGATGAGCATTAGTCCATCTCATCACTTTATCACGGTGATTGTGTGCCCGACTACATGGATTGGTATGCACGCGTATCACATCGATACGTACAACATCCAAACAACAGATCGCAGGGAACCAGTCAGAGTCGGTAGACCAAGTATATCATTTCAATACTCATATTTCTCAATTTAGTTAGTTTTTTATTATTACAACTTATATTTATCTATGCTTATTTCAATATATTGAGTGGATTAAGGTTTTACTAAGACAAATTATGTATGGTTCGACACACGAGTATACACATGTGTTGTCTACGGTCAAGCGGATATAGGATATCCTGACTTGTCGTGCTGGCGAGGCCATTGAGGTGACGATATCTACGCTGGAGTACAGACGGCAAAAGAGGCAGACCACAAAGACAGAGACCACAGAGACAAAGACTTAGTTTTTTTCATTTTATTTGATGAGTTGTATATGTACTTTATAAGAGATGAGACCCCTAATACATTATATTATTTTGTTAAGAGATGACTTTATTTATATAAATCATATTTGTTTCTTTGCATTCATTCTTTACTTATTATTATGATTACATTTTTGTACTTTAAAATTACGCATTAAAATATTGCAATCGCTCAATGAAAAATATAAAATAAAGTGACTATGTGTGGAGATGAGGCCCCTAAAAAATAAAATATCGCAATTGCAAGGCATATGTCATTTCTAAGTATATTAATAATAGTGTGTGAGTTGGTGATGGTGCATATGGAGTTTCGAAGTATAAAAACTGAAATAATATTAATATTAATTACCAAATGAATGTGTTGCTATAAAAGGGGTTAATAACTATCAATTATATATACAAGTCGTCAATAAAAAATCGCACAATCCATGCACTATGTGGGATACATCTAAGCTATCTTTCAGCTCAGTTAGTCATCAGTCAAATCCAATGTCTCATGTATCGCTACATCTCTACTAACCACACATTGAAATTCTTCAATTCGTGATTCGTCCGACTATTGAATATCTGCAAAAAAAAGAAATAATACAATGGTCAATTGATCCACTTACTAAGGATTGATTTTTAGTGTATACTAAGGACTGATTTTTTCCTCGTATGTGATGAACTCATAATTGTAATCTACGACCATTTTATCGCAAGTCTAGCTACATTAAGTGTGTTGCAATCACAAGATTTTTAGTATATTAATAAACAAAAAAATTATTTCTAGATTTTTTTAATCATTTTTACTTATGTTCGAAAAGACCAGGCTGAGCATCACAAGGTGTGCTTGCCCAACTTAACCGAGTGGCCTTTGTGCTACTCAGTTAGGCTGGCCGAACACACCTTGTGATGCTCAGAATGGTCTTTCCGAACACTGCGCAAAAGCTTAAAAAAAAAGTTGATGTACTTGTGTGCTTCCATCTCGCTCCGGTTCACTTTCATTGTACTCCGTTACTAAAATGAGGTGTTGGGGGAAATGATTTGGAAAGAAACCTAAAGAAATGGAGATGTGTTGGGAGAGAAAGAGATGGAAGGAGCATAACGTTGGTTTTGGAGGAAGAAAGTGAGATGGACTTAAAAATTGGTTTTCATTTTTTTTTCAAAAGGTTAAATTAGACTTTATACATTGGGATATTTTGGGAAATGAAAAAATGAGGTCTTAAGTAAGGTGGACTTAAAAAAAACTGTGGTGGCAATAGAAGCTCCATTTTGGAATTGGATTGTGAGAATCCAAAATCACATTTGATTATTGATTTGTGTAAACTATTTTTATTTTTTGTTTGTCCTGTCATAGCTCAAAATCAGTTGAATCACTATAATTTTGTCTTGATTCTAATTATGATTATGTATAATCAAATTCTATAATCTGAACCAAATAGCCTTCTTAAAATGTCAACTATCCAATTAGTATTTCACATCCCCCATCCCTAATTTGAATGAAAGAAAGCTCCCAACAGCCAGATCTCCATTCTTTCGTTGATCTAGCAATCGTTTTCAAATTTTATAATTCCTAGGTCCTTATTATATTTGTAAATATTCAAATTCAATCCGATATTTGATTAAATAAACAAATACAAAGGCATATCCAACTGTAGACAGCCCAACCAACCCATAAGGATAACACAAAAAACAAAAACTGACATCATAAGCATGCATTAACCAAAAAACTAATAACAATAAAAATAATTTCGAATCAAAAGCATTAACAAAGAGGAGACTTTTATTTTTTGTTTTTTGTTTTTGAAACATCAACGAAGACGACGACAACCAAAAATAAATATAAATAAATCAATCAACATCATATCATCTTAATGAATTAGAATCATCTCCATCACGCCAGTTGTGGCAAATTTTGTTGTAACCTTTTGTAGCATGATCAAAACCATGGATTTTTTTGTATTGAAATAATGTTCTATCCATGATGTACCTTTGTCCCATCGGGCCCACAACCCCCTTGTGAGGGGGAAACGGTACATCATGGATAGAACATTATTTCAATACAAAAATTTATGGTTTTGTTCATGCTACAAAAGGTTACAACAAAATTTGCCACAGCAGATCCTTGCCTCTCAATGAGGAAATCCTCATGATCACATAAAAACCCATGTTAGAAGATCAAGAACAAAATACCCATGTTTTTTGTTCATGCAACAATTTGCCACACTAGATAATTGTGCCTCCACGATGACTCGAGTGACATCAATGCTTGACACATGCCTATTAACTCCCACGATTTGGTATGCCCCCTTAAAGTGCCCCTAACACCCCCCCATGTATAGTAGGGGGGGACACATCACGTCAAGAAGTGATGTAAACCCACCCCCAAAAAATATAAATCACATTTCGACCTCATGTTGCCCCCCTACATGTAGGGGGCACGTTAAGGGCACTTTAAAGGGGCATACCAAATCCCGGTCGGCCTATTAAAGGATATCTTGATTAATACATAGAGAAAGTAGAGTGTTATAGTAAATGCACGATAGATAAATATCCATATATTTACCAACGTGCATTTTGTCAAGCATTGTTCTCTATGCTGAATTGACCCTAGCATAGAACATTGTAGATGATACAATCTGACCTTGACGACTAAAGATCCTCTACAGTAATTTAAACAACATTAATGTGCAACAAATGTCTACAGCGCAACACATATATACAGAAATTTGGAACTCCCACCAAATTTGGAATTTTATTTATAGACGTCATATTTTGAGGACCGTGTTACATGTTAATGTATTTTCACTTCCTGTAGAGGATCCGAACTCAGTCTTGACCTATCAACTACCTTTTAATTCCTAAATATCTACTGTAGGTTTTTGTAGCATCAACAAAAAAAAAAAAAAACAATAAAAAGGATGAAAAAACCATGTTTTATTCATACTACAAAATGCCACAGCAGATATTTGCTCCTTCAACTATGAGCCACCGGGCAAAAGCCTGCGGGTAGAAAGTAGATACTTCTATCACATTAAGTGGGGCTATTCCCACTAAAGTCCACGTTGTGAACATGAGAGTTTTAGAATAAAAAATTGGAATGTATACATCAAACGGAAGTTCCAAAGAGAAAGTTAACGTCGTTGAGAAAAGAGGTGCCTTAATGGTCAGAGCTTTGCCTTCCGAGAGCGACATTTTGTGTTCTTTCTTTGTTTTCTCATCATAAGTTTTTATTATACATACATTGTCGGACGTACCTGTTAATTTTTAACCCATTTCTCATAACAAGTTTGCCCCTTTATAAGCATGTGTTTGACCCTTTAGTGAGCATGTTCCTCACCACACCTTTTACCTTTTGGAGTTGCCTTATCCACGCCTTTCTATCTTTCTTTTTTTATGTGGCATTGAAGTGGTTTTCTTTCTCTTACAAATTTAAAAAAATTACCAAACAAAACGAAAGAAAAAAAAATTAAGCAGGAATTAGAAAGGAATCTATTAATCAAGGACAAACCTAGTTGCTTGGTTTTGGTTGTGGCATGGTCAACTGTAAGGATAGAAGGGTTTAAAAGATATTTAAGAATATAAATAAGCAGGTTTTAGAATGATTTAGATCATGCCCAAGTGTAGCCCTGAAAACCAAGACATTCGCTCAAGTCCAACCAATATCCATATCATGGGATGGAAGAATATGGATTAAAAAAGTGGTCGGTCAATTTTTTTTCCTTTATTTTTTCTTATAATATTTTCAACAGTGGAAAATATTATAATCAATGAAGAAGTAGTCTATCTATCGATCATAGCAAAGATGGTCAACTATATATGGTTGACTCATTTCATTAATGACATTTTACAAGGATATTCAAGGCTAAGAAACTTTCTTCTGATGGGTTGGTGCATTATTGCAATTCACTTGAAAAAAAGAAATAAAATGGTCTTATTAAACCTAATAGCATCTGGTCTTCTATTCTGCTTATTAATCCATTGTGTTGGATTTCTATTAACCCATATTGATACAAGTATAAATTTTATCTAAACAAACAGTTGGAATTGAGAGGTTGTCACTGAGCATCCCAGTCATACACGAAGAGAAGTCAAATGGCAAGGTAAGGCCATATGCCCATTTGGCTCCTTGCAAAGTATAGTTACATCCAAACATCTGATTGGGGAACGGAGCAACACCCACAAAGCTCCGATGGAAAGGGAAGGCCTACCAGGTTGTATGCATGCAGATCCAATACCCCTTTACAAACAACAAGCAATTATAATGCAAGTATGTAAGTCCATGCAATCAAATTCTAGTTTATGCTCGTGCAAGCAAATTCATTTTCTGGTTGTGCGAGTAAATTTGATCAACAACTTTCTTTGTCCTACACAAGACACGTTCATAACCAATCTTTTACAAGAAAATCTTTAAATCAAATACTCAAACTAATTATATTAGTTAACGTAATGAACCCAAGTAAGGAGGTATCGTTATCATGCTTCTTGAAGATAGTTGAGTCTTCCCACGTAAATGGAATTGCAGTCAAGCTAATTTTGGAATACTACCAATCTCAAATTCAATTCCTTGTCTCCTAATGGGTTTGCACGTGCCAATATAGACGAATGAAACCTTTTCTTAAGCTCATTGTCCAATGGACAGGTGCTCAATTTTACTTAAAACTTTTAGTTTAAGTTCCAAACAAGAATCCAATCCAATTGGTTCATAGTTCCATTTCATCAGTCACATAGACAATGAATTAATCCAAATCACGAGGACGGTGATTTTGCAAGTCACAAAAACTAGGATTTGTCTAAGTCACACATTTAAGGATTTGTCCAAGTCACAAAGGCAATGAACTATCCATGATACAAAGACAAGGATTCGTACAAGTCTGGAAGACAAGGTTTTGTCCAAGTCACAAAGGCAAGGATTCTTGTCTCTGACCCAAGTGACATTTCTCATGGAAACCCACTAACCATGATGTGCATCTCAGGATTCAAGTGCACAAGGTACTGATCCAAACTTGAGAAGACTATTAGAAAGAAGGAGAGGTCTTCTATGGGGACTTGTTCTTCTTCCTCACTTTTTTCTTCTTATTGTCATTATTTTTCTTACCTTTTCATTCTTGATATTTCTAAATTTATAAGGGCTTCAGTTCTAAAAGAACTCTCTCAACAACGGGTTCTCAAAGCCTTTAAATAGACAGATTGTATGGGTTGTAAACCACACATGTATATAACTATTTTGGTGCTATATAAATCTTTTGGTGTTTATATAAATCAAGACAATCATAAAAAACACATGTCCACTTGTGGTCTTTGTTGGTCATGTCAAAAGGTTGGTTATAACCAACTATCAAAGATATTTTTTCTATTTTATTATGTGAAGGTTGCTCATGCGAATAGTTATGAAAAGTGTTCGTGTGAGCACTTTTGAAAAGAAATTAAAAACACTTCTTCACTTCAATCTCTCACTTATTTAAATTTCTAAAATAGGTATTGTGGACAATCACTCCTTAAGAGGGTATACACATCTTTAAGCTCAACATTTTAATGTGTGTGCTTCATTCCGACATACTATATAACACCCCAAAATCCTATCACTAAATAAGACTTCGAGGTATTAATCTTTCTAATACTCTTCTTACCCTTCATAGCAGAATATTATAAACAGGTCATTAAGATTTTTTTTTCTTTACCATTAAACTCTTACATTTAATTAGATCATACATTACATTTCATAAACGTAAATGAAAATAAACTTATAATTCAAACCATTACCATGTGTAGTGGAATTTAACTTCTAAATCATTAACATCATAATAGAAGAAAACTAAACATTTAAAACAAAACTCTTTCAATTAACTTCTCATAATCAAGTCTGAAATCAAACTCTCTTAAACATAAAAATCCCCAAAATGGGTCCATAAATATAAAATGAACATATAAATGAAATAAAAAATAAAAATAATTTTTCCAATCATCTTCTCTTTGTATTATGTCATGTCTTATAGTGCTCCATGGGTTCACCTGTTAACAATATTTATACAGAGCCAATCTGGAATATATATATATATATATATATATATATATATATAACATAAGGGTTACAACAAAATATGAATCAAGACTTAGCATAAATATTTTCAAAATAAATTTTACTTACTTTACTGAAAACATAACTGAACTGAGATTTTTATAACATGCTGAAAACATGCAATAATTTTTAAAATCAAAATTTATCTTATTTATCTCCATTTTCATCTTATGTTTTTACTTGTACTAACAGAAACTTTATACTTATACTTATTATACAAATTTATCATTTTTATACCAACTTTATTTATGGAACTTTTAAAGTTCAAACACTTCTTCCATCTATAATTCTCATAGGATCTTCAAAACACCAATGCTCACTTGCTCTTAACCATCTAATGGTATCTGAACACAATCATTTAACCCATCTCATATTCTACTCATCTACAATGTCTAATGTATTTATTAAAACATACACATCTATAATTTTGAATACTTCCAGCACATAGTGGTTATCTCACATACAAAACTTGTGAGTAGGTTTCTATCTCAGATACAAAACCTTTGAGGAGGTCTCTGAATAGCTCTCACATACAAAACCTATGACTAGGTCTCTGTCTCTTATACAAAACCTTTGAGGGGGTCTCTGAATAGTTCTCACATACAAAACCTGTGAGTAGGTCTCTGCCTCAGATACAAAACCTCTAAGGGGATCTCTATCTCAGATACAAAACATCTGAGGGGGTCTCTGAATATATAACCACTATGGTGTCCATCTTTAACTACTACTCTCTCTGAAACACATAATCTACAAGGGATCTCTAAAATAATAAACTACAATGGGTCTTCTGAATAACCTTTAAGGTCTCTAAATCATTTATTGCTCTTCTGAATCAACTTACTTTCTTCTCATCTTTAAATATAAATCACACTAATTCTTATAAACCGTACTTTTTTATCAAAGCTTACTGTTTAATACAAAACAATCACATGTTTTTTCATACCCATAACAATAATCTTATACATTATTATAAATCAAAATTTAACATATTACCACTTATGATATCGTTTTATAGAAGGATTCAAACAAAACAATTCATGGTTAAGCATGACATAGTTTACAATTTAACATTATAAACATGATCTTTTCTAAACTTAACTTTTCTCAAAAATAATTTTCTATTTTCCAAAACTTATAGTCTTATTACAACTCTTATAAAATCATGGTTGATTCATTTTACAAATACAGATAATTGTTTGACTCAATCTAAGCACAAATTAAGAATAATGTTTTTTTAAAGTTAGGTTTAATCATAAATAATGTTTATACTTTCATAAAATCACATAGGCTTTTTAATTCTTAACCACTACTTTAGGAAATATTAATGTTCTTCTTCAAAAATGATAAAAATAAGCTAAACAATTTATACTCCTTTCTTAAATAATAAAACATGCTCAAACATGAAGAGTTCTTGAGAAAAAACTTTGCAATGATTATAACTTATATACTTTTATTCAAGACATAGAGATTTTATAAAGATTAAGAGCTTGAAACATAAAGAATCAATTTTCAAAACTTGAACAAAGCTCTAAAAACCTAAACTAAGAACTTAAACAAAGAACGAAAACGTATAATCTTTATGCAATTACTTGTTTCATTAACAAAACTTTCAAATTTTTCATATTTTCTAATAAAACAAGGCTTAGAACATGAATGATTCTTTAAAATTTTCAAAGCTCTAAGATCTTAAACAAGAAACAAAACGTGTAAACTTTATGTGATTACTTACCCCTTATTGCTGAAAATTGGATTCTCAAAGCTTGTTATGTTCTTCGTTCTTTTTTTCTTCCAAATCTCCAAAGTTTTCTTCAAACCCTAATTTTTCTCTTCAAAATCTATACTCTTGTAAAATATATTCAAAAGATCACATTTCTTATGAGTTTTTATGTTTTTATAAGCCTAAATAGTAACCCTAATTCCCAATTTCGTGTTTACATAGGTCTTTAGTGAAAAAATC